>CAXHWN010001131.1:1665200-1891277 GCA_964020975.1 Hermodice carunculata | reverse complement strand
AAGTGAGTGAACTCAGTTGGATTTCTTGGCCATTTTGACCCAGAAACAGAGGTCTTGGCAATGGTGGTCAAGAGGCAACATTATGTAACTAGTATAGTACATATATGTATAATTTCCAGAACTAGCTGTCTCCTTTCTGTGGCTGTTGTCTTGACAGGTTAACTGCTGCTTAGCTTGGTGCTGACGGCACTGCGTCTTGCTATCATGGTTCTTTGCTTTTGGTATTTTTATGCTCGGCACACAAAGTGTCAGAGGGTATTGTCATCCCCTGCCTCACAAGTAATAACATTGCACTTACTTGCAAGACATACTATATCAACAACATACTGCAAAAATTAAATAGTGAAACTTATCAGCAAGCAGAATCTATTGAAGCAATAGACTCACTTACCAAGTCGTATGCTAAAATTTTATATTCTGAGTCTATCTACAATACCATTACATAACCTCTAGTCCACCTTGATTTACATGTACATTGTAAATTGACTTATGGACTCTGTAAAGCTTTTATGATATTTACCTATCATTCTGATACATAAGATATATTCCCTCCCAGCCTTGTAGGAATAGAGATTTCCATTTCAAGGATCAAACAGGCACACAAGGGTCAGTATTACCTGTGTTTCTGGTAACCAAGGACTAGTTATCCCGTTCACGACGTCCTCATGTTTGTGTCATGTCGCTATAACACATCGGTTTACACGGCTGACTGGTAGTTCAGTTTACATTGTGATGTACGACTGTTTTGATTCTTAACTAATGCTGTTAGCCCTGCACTATAATCAGTGGTACACCGTGACCTGAACCACCACTGACCAGAATCTCTTGATTCTAAACTGGTCTGGCACTATCTCTGGCACTCTCTCCCTATGCTTTTGTCCATCACTGGTCCTTCCTGGTCTTATTAATTTGTTTCATGGAATAATACTCTTCTTTCACACATAGATGTTGCCCAGATGGACCTTCACCAAAATTGTGAAGGAGAGGATGGTGCAATAATTATGCATGCTCTGACACGGAATGCTTAGTGGACAGTTTTACTGTTTAGTAGAATTGAAGCCTTTTGCTGCCTCAGTAAATCTGACTTAGACTTTTATCTTGGCAATCATGGACCATAGGCCCATGGCTACCAGTAAATATTAACAGGAAAGAACATGTACCTATGGTATTTCTTTTGGTGTTGTTAATTTTGACCTGGAATGACCTTGAAAAGTCAAACTGACATGTTGGCTTATATTTTGATTATACTAAAGTTTTGTCACTCACTGGTTAGTATGTGTACATGTAAGAGAGCAGTGAGGTCCACACTTGCTGAGCCAGCACATTCTAGTCGGTAGAGCACAGGATCATCATGATCCTCTTGTTGATACACACTCTGGGTATATTGTTTGTCAGGAATCCCTCAAAATTAATATGGAAGAAAAATTATATTTATAGAAAAACAAATTCAGTGGGCAAATTTTCAATTGGTCAGTAGAGTTATGACAACTACATATATTGTTGAAGGGCATCCTTTGTGATGAATAAGATAATTTATACATGTAGATTATTGAAAAACTGATATACATGTACAAGATGCATAATCTTTAGCATCTGTCAAATTTTGTTACAGATGATGGTGCAGTGTATGCCTTTGGTTCAGACTACTATGGGTGTCAGGGTTGTGGTACCAAGGAGGCAGAGTGGGCCCTGTCCCCACATCTGGTTGATTTCTTCACTGCAAAGCCTGTGTCCATGGTTAGTTGTGGTGATACTCATGTGGTGGTGCTGACAGTTGAATCAGAAGTTTACACATGGGGATGTGGTGAATTTGGTGAGTGTGCACAAATTCTGAAGTTTAGGATGCTTCTATGGACATACATATAATTGAGAGTGTCTTAATTTAGCTTAAATGTCAGAATAGTTCGTTTTGTAATAACAGTGCCTGACACTAAGACGAAACACAGAAAGTTACTTGTCTATTCATGGGTGACATTAAAGAGTATTTAAGTGAAACATTGCTGGTAAATGCTGCCATCACTGGTATTTGAAAGGAACTAATTATAAAGTTTCAATCTTGTGTCATTGTGAGTTCAGAGCACACATTTTTATGTAAATGTGTTTTTTGTGCAGGTAAACTTGGATTGGGCTCTGAAGATAATTATGACATTCCACAAAAGGTTTGTACATTTTATTTGGCCTAATTGAACTTCAGGGGACCCGAGCCCTTATCGGACCAATAAGGGCTCAATGTTCATGAAAGTTCAGGATGTGTTTTAAATAATCATTAGCAACACAAATCACTTATCTGAGATGACTTCCAACCACTCATAGCATGTAAATTGAGCATCAGCGTTTCAGCCAATGATCCAAGATGGCTGCCGCAGATGCTGTTGGGGACCGTATCATATAATTTTAAATGTGATTGTGAATAAAAAAAATATTGCTAAACTATTTTGAAGAAAGAATTTACAAATAAGAATGAACACTGAGACCCTCCCCGGGAATATCCCAGGGCATCATGTGCACCTGGCTCCTGAAGGTAAACACGCAGACGTGGCTAATCTAGTAGAAGTCCCGCGATTGGTTAAAATGGAGTTGCGGCGTTGCATTGTGGGTGATATCGACGCCAAAAGTCTTTCAATGCATATGCAAATGGGGGACACATGAATCGATTTCACCCATGCTTTCACAGAATAAATTCAAGGTTTCTTTATTTTATAATTTAATGACATAATGTCTGCGGCGCAAACATCTGTTCTACTAGAAAAACATATATGAATGTTACCATACGCCCTGCGGCACAATAATCCTTCACTTTAGGTAGGAATACAGACATGGTGATGGGATTTCATGTATAGAGACTCGGATCCCCTAAAGTTCAATAAGGCCTTTTGTTTTGACAGGTATGCTAAGCTTCTTCCTGTACATGATGCATGTGTGGCATGTAGCTGTTAGTTTCTAATATACAGTGAGAAATTGATGTGTAGCTTGGTATAGTTCTGTTCGGATCTTTGCTGTGGAGATAAACTTCAAATGATTCCACATGTTCCTCTGTGTAGGTGAACCAAGTTGCATTGAGATATTTGCAGAATTGTAAACAGTGTTGTGTGTTTTGTTTAAAAAGAAGTGCAACTTTTCACAGTATCCTTGAGGCAATTCTATCAGTACATGGTAGGAGTGGAAATGCAAAGAGAAAGTTCAGACTGAAGAGGTCATGTGTTGATTGTTGTAAATTTGTCAATGATGCAGACTAAGCAAATGGTTGATGTACTTGTCTGACCATACTTGAAATAGGTGCATTCCCATTTGTCTGTATCAGGTACAAAGAAGAGGCAAGCATGACATCAAAGCTGTATATGCCAGCTCTGATGGAACATTTCTGCTGAAGACCAATGGTCGTATACTGGCGTGTGGTAGCAATGAGTACAACAAACTGGGGTTTAACAATGCTGCTCAGGGACTTGGCAAGCACTGCACTCAGGTACGTACTACTACTTCCCCCCGCTCTAATAAGGACTTCCTACCTCCTTGGAATCTGAATAGTCAAATAAAAGCACCAAAAAGTGTACATTTTTTACAGTATTTTACGTACAGTGTTTAAAGTAGGATTTTAAATGGAAGGCTTATAGCATTGTAATTTTGTAAGTGCCTCGACACTTTTTTGGGTGGGGAGGGGAGACTATTATATATATGATCAGTCAGTTATATATTGTTAAACCAATCAAGATTTCTGAGCAGTGAGCATGCAGCCTACCTCAGTGCACTATGGACCCAATGCACAAGATCTTAACCCTCCAAATACTGAGCCTAAAGCCTTTCTCAGTGCACTTTGGGTCCAGTACACAAAAGCTTAACCCTCTAAATACTGAGCCTACAGCCTTCCTTAGTGCAGTATGAGCCCAATGCACAAGATCTTATATCTCTGAACACTGAACCTGCAGCCTTCCTCAGTGCACTATGGACCCAATGCACAAAATTTTAACCCTCTGACTTCCTCAGTACACTATGAGCTCGAGGCACAAGATCTTAACCCTCTGAACACTGAGCACAGGATCTTCAGAACCCTCTCAACACCAAGGCCACAGCCTTCTCCTGTCTACTATGGGTCGGGCCCTTGCAGCCCGAGTACAGCCTGTATAACACAAGTTAACAAATGCCATACATGTATTATACTGAATGACTAGAAAGAGGGTCACAATATCATAGGCTGGTAATTTTTAATGCTGATATATCGTGGTTCAATTCTGCACAATTAAAATTGAAAGCAAGGAAAAACAGTTGCGAGTAATGTTGTACATGTTTAATTTTGCTGTATTCTGGTGTGAAGCCCCACTAGGTGTTTAATCTGGTACAATAATGGGTCTGTTTCTTTCTTTCAGCTGACGTATGACATTCCATGTATATACACATTTTCAACGGTAAAGCCACTCAGCAAGTACAACATAATAGCGGTGTCTGCTGGGCCAACCCACACTGCTGTCATTGACTGTAAGTCTTACTTTGACTTTGCTATCATTGTCTGTCACTACCATGGTATGACCAGTAAACACACATGACTGTGCAGGTGTGTCAGAACTTTTAGTCACGCAATGAATGCAGGGCCTCAGGTGACAGGCTATTAAAAATAAGGGAGCAGAGAAATAGAGAATCTTACACGACTGAGAGTCTGTTACTATTTTTCGCTCACAAGGGATCGTTCTTGGTGCGAAAAATCATGAGTGACTGCAGGTCACAAGTGATTTTCTTCACCAATAACGATCCTGAGTGAGAGAAGAATGGTAACTCACTCTCCAGCTATGTAAGATTTTGTTTATTCTATGTTTAATTGGGTATTCATCACAAAATATATGCCCTAGGCCTTTCAACGCTGACCTGGTGTGCCCTGTTTGTTCACATTCAACGTGGTTATTCCATGTCACGTGTGACGTATAATCAAACATCACTTGTGCTCGTTTGATTTGGACTGCATCGCGTCACTGATGCAGGCGCGTCACAATTTACTTGTAGCAATGTTTAGGTCATGTGATCTACAGTGAGTTGCTACTTTTGAATTTCTAGAAAATGATAGTTCACCTTCAAACATAGCATAAATTCTCATCCTTTTCTTGTCATATCAAGGGAACAAATATGCCTGATTATTGATGGGTTTGGAAAGGGTGTTACTTCAACAAGTAATCCTTGAACCAGAAATCTTGTTGGGGAGTTATTTCATTGAGATTTGCCTTGGAACTGTAACTATGCATAAACAAATGCACAGGTAGCAAAAAAGTTAATTGGCTTTGACCCCATTTTCTATCCCTAATATGACTGAAGTAACCTTGAAGTTTGAGCAAATGACAGCTACAGTGTCAACAAAACTTGTAAGTGGCCGAGACAAGCCATTGAATATTGCCAAGTGAACATGTAGCTGTATTAGGTTTGATTTACTGGCCAGATGAGTCCTCACACTACAGTGGCTGTACTGGCCAGATGAGTCCTCACACTACAGTGGCTGTACTGGCCAGATGAGTCCTCACACTACAGTAGCTGTACTGGCCAATGAGTCCTCACACTACAGTGGCTGTACTGGCCAATGAGTCCTCACACTACAGTGGCTGTACTGGCCAATGAGTCCTCACACTACAGTGGCTGTACTGGCCAGATGAGTCCTCACACTACAGTGGCTGTACTGGCCAATGAGTCCTCACACTGCAGTGGCTGTTACTGGCCAATGAGTCCTCACACTACAGTGGCTGTACTGGCCAGATGAGTCCTCACACTATAGTGGCTGTACTGGCCAGATGAGTCCTCACACTGCAGTGGCTGTACTGGCCAGATGAGTCCTCACACTACAGTGGCTGTACTGGCCAGATGAGTCCTCACACTGCAGTGGCTGTACTGGCCAGATGAGTCCTCACACTGCAGTAGCTGTACTGCCAAATACACACAGGTAGTAATTATGGCTTTCTGTTACACAATTACAAGGTTGAGCTGCTTTTGGGCCCCAAAAGGACACGGTTATCAATATTGTATCTAAGAAACGTTGGGGACTTTGAAGGAGATTAACCCAGGGAGAGTGGGTATTCTGAACCATGGCCATGCACCTTCAGTGGACAGATGGCATCTCATGATGCAGTCTTGTCCCCTGAAACAGCACATTTCATTGCCAAGTTTTTTTTACTTTTGTATAAAATACTGACAGAAAATTTGTAGGGATGTACATGTAGGGGTTTGTATTACTTCTCTTTCTTCAAGACCTTTATTGGTGTACTGTGCAGATACAGTGGTAGCCTCAAGACTATTGTGTGACTAATTTTATGCATTTCTTCCACTTCGCCTAGACTTAAAATGAATTGTCTTCGAAATGCAATTTTTTTTTTTCAAATATGTATGGTACTAGACGGGTATCTTTGTACATGTACATTTCTGGTATTGAGACATCCTTGATATAAGCTTAAATAAAACTATGATATGCAGGGAAAATTATATAGCAATATGGCTTCAATGCAGGGTCATATAAACAATTGATCACATGTTCTTACGAGTTGACAGACTTAAAAATATGAGAATGTCTTCAATCAACTGTGGATGGTGTTTCAGTATACAACCATTTGATCACCTTTGGTTCCAACAAGTGTGGTCAACTGGGGCTGGGTGACTTTAGGCCACATGGTGGAGTCCACCGCGTACAGGGCCCCTTGACAGGCAAGAGGGTCACCCAGGTGTCCTGTGGCTACCAGTTCACTGTTGTAGCAACAAAAGGTGAGACAGCCCTTTCCTTTCCCAAGTGATAACCAGTTCCACCCGTCTGTTTACACACAACAGACTATTTGTTGCAAGCCAATGTTGCCACAGTCATGCTTTATACAAATAAAAATACTGATTAACATAAATGTCCATCATTAACTTGCACTTTTAAGCCCTGCTGACCAAAGGTCACAGAGCTCATGCCATCATTCCTGTCTGTTCCTCTATCCATCCCTCATTCCATCTGTCCGTCTGTCAGTAAAATTTTTGCTTGTAAGCGTGATACAGTTCACAGTTTTCAAGATAGCTCCATAAAACCTTCAGGACTTATCAAGCAAATGAAAATCTAGGTCAAGTTCAATATTGGTGGTACCACCTACAGTATTATGTAATATATTGGTCAAAGTGTGAATATCTTGTGATTGTTCTAGCAGCCTTAATGTGTAATAGATCTGATTAAATTTAGTGGGTTTGTGGAGGAGGTCAAAATCCAGTGGTATATGATACTAGTGGCGCCATCTACGACTTCACCAAAATTATGAGCCAAAATATGTTTAAAGATACAAGATTCCATATGTTGAAAAAAGTAATTGAATTATACAGTTATGCCCAAGCAAAACGTTACAAAGAATAGACCATAAATATGTTCATGGTCCATTCACATCCCATTTGCATTCCATTAACGTCCTGTTAAATTTTTGCATTCCAGCCCGTGCCCTCAGATATAATGTGAATTAGCATTAGAATGCCCATGGAGTGACATGGTAAAAATAAATCAATAGGAAAGTACATTTACCTACAAGTACCCGAATTGAAAACAAGAGGATCATGATGATCCTGTGCTTTGCTGATTGGAATCTGCTTTTATAGTATTCACTAGCAGCTTGCTTCGGTGTTAGTAGGTGCGTTTCAGCATTTCAGGGCGGTTCCCGGCGTTACACAGTGCTGGGGCCAAAATATTAAAACCTTTTAAACACTCTAGCATTTTTAATTTTTTGGCAGATCTTCACCAAATTGGGTTGGATCGAGGGGAGGTGAAAATCTGAGTTGCTAATGATACAAGTGGCACCACCTATAATTTGAAGAAACTTATGAGCCAAAATGTGTTTTAAGATATAAAATTTCATATCTTGAAATTTAAAGTAATTTTGGATCAGACTTGCCAAATTTATAGGATATATAGCCAATGTCCAAAGCTAGAATCATATAATATGAGTGACCTTGACTTATTTTTGTGAGGTCACCATGCCTGTAAAGTTGAAAGAGGTGATTTTGTAATGGCAGGGTGTAGCTTTGACATCAATGGCAATGACAGGGTGGCACCAGGCCTATGGGCCTCTTGTATTACATAATGTGGGTGACCTTCATCTTCTGTCCCAAGGTCACTGGGGACATAAAGTTAAGGACTCACTAGTTGTTGTCTTGGCACATGCAACAATATCCATCAGAAGACTTGCACAAATAAACTATGATTACATGTGGAGTGAAGTGCCATCTGGTGGTCAAAAAAGACATTAAAATTTCATAAGCTTTACATGTTCAGAAGCCACTTGAGGACTGACAACTTTGAAATGAACAGGTGCAGTAAAGCCATAGTTCCAGTAGAGCATTTGGCCCATGGGACTCCTGTTTTTTTTTTTAAATTCGGGTACTTGCTGGTAAATGCACCTTTCCTAATGATTCCTATGCAAGTCAATGGACATTCTAAAGCTCAATGTCATGTATTTTCTGCACCAAGCAATAATTTTCTTTCTAAAGTTCTCTTTAAATATTCTTCAGTTTCTCATGCTGCAGTAAAATTTATATTTTTAATGAATGTTTTCTTCAGGAAAATCTTAGAGATACTTCTAAATGTCATATGCACTCAGCTAAACCCCAACACACATCTATTCAGTTGCAGCTTTATGAACGTGCATGAGGGTCCCATTTTTGCAAAAATCTGAGTATTACTGTAAATTGCTTTTATTTTGCTGTATTTTGATTTTCACTGATGGCATAAAACTGTGAAAATTAAAATACAGTGAAATAGCAGTTTAACATTGATTTAATAAGATTTATCGCGAAAATAGTGAAATTATGAATGCAAAAACTGTGAAAATTTGTACACATGAAAATAAGTACATTTACAGTTACTGTTACAGTAGCTTTCTGAAGTATGGTTTAGACCCACTAAATTGCCAGAATGAGTCGTCAGAAACTTATAGATTTATAGTATTTGATAAATGCATTTATATATATTTTAAAATTTTGGCTGAATAAAGCTATTCTCAACTTTAATTCCTTTTTTTTTTCTTTTATGCTTACCTTCCATATACCATAGGACAAGCCAGATTAGAGATTCAGATCTGAAACTTCAGATTTAGTAGCTATTTTTACTGGCCAATTCAATGATATAATTGTTTTTATGTGCCCAATAAAGTTCATTTTTCATACTCTGTGACACATTTTATTGTCCCCTCATTAGAACAATTCTGAATTTTGAGTTCCATCTATAGTGCAGACTATAATTCTGCAAAACTTGTGGTCAATTGAGTATATACATGTAGGTTTAATACGTCAGTGATGCATGTTTCTGGGATAATTGACCTGAAAGTGTTGTCACTTTTTCAGGTTGCCTATTACCCTTAATTCAGTTAATTTCAAGATCTGGAAGTAACCAGTCGCAGTGAATAGTGGGATTGACAACTTCTGACTGTATGGGTGGTCCACGTGTAGGGCCCTAGTTGTATATACATATATTGGTGTGACCTTATGTATAAGGAGAAGAGTCTTTATATGTTACTGTCTATGAAGTAAAGACTGCATATGCAGCTTGCTGACATGTGAACTCATTTGATGGAGAGTTTCGAACGCAATTGTTTCTTCAAAAAGACTCACTGGGGCATTGTTTTCCCAGAATTTTCTATGAATACATCCCTACACCCCCTATATTAGCACGCAGCAAAGAGCTGCGATTAACCAGGGAAAAACACTGGATGCATCAATTACGCACAGTTGAACCATCCGGTTTCAACATTATGGGAAAGTGAGCTCTTTTGCTTTGTATAATGCTAAATTTTTACTGTCAGAGCCCATTTTCCCATAATAAGCCAGTTTAGTTTCCACATATTTTAGTGAAATTACAAATGGGAAACTGCAAATACACCTTCTTAACAAAGAGATTGTTACCCACACATTTCTTAGTCCCTATTCAGGGCATCAGCACAATTATTCAGTTGTCCTGATTTGACCCAGCCCAACAAAAACTGCACTAACCCTAGTTAAGTCACAGATTGGATTTCCTTATTTGGGAGATCCTTATTTTTAAATCAGACATAAGTCTGATTTGAAGAAGATCATGACGACATAATAAGTCAATCATGACCAATCACGCTTTGAACATAAACACAATACACGTGTGTAACGTAACAACAAGCGTAACTCCACGCTGGTATATAAGGGCTAAGGCAGTCTTCCTATTAAACCATCCCTGATGATTTGAATAGATCAACAAAACCAGTGGGACACCAAGCCTCTCAGACTTAACGGCCATTTGCCTTTTCTCAGCTCATTGTTTTTCCAGAGCCTCACATTTAATCACTTCACTTTCTGGGGCATCTTTCCATTGAAATTCAACCCATTTTAGCCAATATCCTCCATGAACATGATGAATCCATTCATTTCATCTTTACTTTTTGTTGAACATAAAGTCCCACTCATTGGAGCAAAAACGTCTTCCTATTTTGTGTCCAAGGATATTGACAGGTCATGTAATACTTTGCAAAGTGTTTCTTACAATCTGTATACCCCCAATGATAGATCACCATTTGTAAGACACCATTATGAAGTATATGCTTTGAACAACCTTGACAAAGTATGCTCTTTGTTGTCTATTTGTTTCAGACATGCAGATCTATTCCTGGGGCTCCTCAGAGAATGGACGTCTGGGCAGCATCTCGCAGCACAAGGGTGGTGGTCCAGGCGGTCACTGCTTCCCTCTACCCAGACCCATTTTTGGTGCTCTACATGTGGTGTCCGACATGTCCTGCCAACACTGGAACACCATCATGATTGCTGGTCTGTGTCACGTCTCGCCTTTGTTACTGAATGGCCAAATGGCGCAATGGAAAGCTATTTATGTAGGGAGTGGCATCCTGATAGAAGTCACCTACCCTGATCTTGACATTGCTTTTCGTTAAGGATTAAATTAATCAAAAGCATTGAAGCAGATCGCACTCGACCAGCAACAAATTTTAACCAGTTTAAAGGGAAAAGGGTTAATCTGACATTGAGGCTTGTAAGGGTTAATACAATGTATGCGTAAAAGGCAAGCAAGGGTTAATGCAACATGTAGATTTGTTTTAACTGAATAACAAGATGTCAGTTGTCTTACTGGTGCCAGCCATTCTCTAAATTCTGACTCCACTTTGTTGTATTTAAAATTTAAAATTAAACAGAATAAGAGCAAGGTGAGAGGTAAACATTTGAAACTTAGACTGAGTGGTGTGGTTTTTACTGAAAAGCCCATCGTGCATTTCAGAGTCATTAAGCCATGTTGTGCTGGTTCTGCTTACTTTGTACTGGCATGCATTCTCTGTACTTACATGGACTGTAACATTACATAACTTTGTATGCTAATTTCAACAAAGTTGTGCCCATCTGAATCATTATAATTTTCTTGTAAAAAGGTTCCATTCAAGTACCAGCAAGTCAGTAGTGAAATGAGTACTGTCAATTGCTTTTATTTCCCTGTACATGTTTTTTTATCTTTGCTTATTTCCCTGATGATACAAAACCATGGAAGTAAGGATACAGTGAAAAATAGCAGTTTAACATTGATTTAATAGGAATTATGTTGAAAATAGAGAAATTAAAAAATGGATGTAATGTGTGAAATGAAAAATGGTGATATGAGCAAAAGTAAGTACATTTCGAGTAGTTGCAGAGGTAGAGTAGGTCAGCAGCTTGTTTCACTCTGGATCCATTGGGTGCTGGGAAAAGGTGTGGACTCAATGCAAGACCCTAGAATAAAAAGGGTTAAGCCTACAGCTTTGGCAATGTTGATAGAAGCTGAATGAAATAAAGCCTAATCAGTAGAAACGTGTAGACTAGGCAAGTGTAAAGGTGACTGGTGGAGCCTGTCAACCTGGAACACTGCTCTGTGATTGCCAGACCAGTTTCGTCAATACTTGACTCGTCAGTGGCTATGGTCTAAATGAACGGATTGTGGCGTTGGTGAACGTGCCCCGTGGGCCCCGGTCTTAGTAACGAGGGTTACGTAAGAGATTTGACGTAAACAAATTTTGACGTCAGTTGTTTACCAACTGTCAAGGATGACTGTCGGTTTGTGTGTATGGGCACGTGCTAGGCACTGCGTGTTTACAAAATGTGCCGTGGTTGCTATGGAGACAAGGGTGTCTCCATATATCTGGGCTCCATGAAGAGAAGTGCTTTTGTTCATGGAGGTAAGCCTACAAGTGGCCTAAAATACTTCACAAGTGTGCATTAATACTGGTGACACGTAATTTGTGGACCAGAATAGGGTGCACATAATACTGGTGACATTGAATGTGTGGACCAGTAAATATTGGGATTAATTGTCCCAATAAAATTTTACAATCCGTTGCACCCAGAATAGAACTTTTTCTGGGTTGTGTTCAGGTTGACAGTGTCATGGGCAAGTGAGGCTTAATAATCAGTAGAAACACTGTCATTACCAGTGTTTTATTATGTTACAATATTACTAAATCTTGTTGTAACCAGGCTCACTTCAGAATCATACAATGATTGACAAATGATGTCTATTATTCAAGAAATATCTTTCATGCCCTGAGCCTATTGCCAGAGATCTCTGAAATGAAAATCATCATGTGTAAAAAGAGGAAAATATACAGCAGTGGGAATGCAAAACACAGTGTCTTCTTATGAATCCAACATGATGCCAGTGTACTGAAACGTGTTTTTGAACTACTGTATCAAAAGATGTTTATAATGTCTCAAATTGCATTTGCAACTTTTCATTGGGTGTTTCACTGTTACAATTTGTATTACAGAAAGGGTTATAGACCAGAAGACCATACGGTCCCCCGGTACTGTCAGCAAAGGTAGGTCTTTGACTTCTGGTCTTTATTGGCTGCACACCATTAAAAAACAACTTTCTGCAGTGTCACTAGGGGGTTAAAAATTTCATAGTGAACAAGCTTATCATGTCATTACAGGCTTCTACATTTTTTTCTTCAAAATCACGTGTCCATATGACGAGTGAATCTGAATTTTCACTTGTCCCTCTAGCATAGATCATGCATTACAAAAAATCACCTCGGGGAGGGGGGGGGGAGAGGGAGGGGGAGGCTTGTCTCACTCAATACTGAATAGTTGTCTGGAAATAGTTTTAGAAGCTACAAGTATATTTATTTGAAAAGAATCACAGCTTGCCACTTGTTCGTGTTTACCACTGGCTCAGTCAGTATTCCAGGCAACTGGGCTTTAATAAATTATTAAAGACAGACAAATTTTTGGTGTGCTCTTCAGTCATAGTGAAAATGAAATCACAACACCCAATCACTAGTATAACTGGCCCACTACATCAAGGCCTTGAGCTACATATAGACTAATCATGATACATGGAATATGTGGGTAGGCTTGTTGCTCTAAAATAGGCATGAACAAACAATGAAATGAAGGGCTGTTAGGATGTGATGTTGGCCAAGGCTGAGAGTGAGACCAGAAGTTAGCCTCATTGAGCCAGTTGCACAATACATTTTGCCGCCAGATGGCATCACTGTTCCCAGCACCGCTCTCAGCATTGTGTCACTGGAAATTTCATTGTTACAGATGTTTAAAGTCTTGTAATAAGAACAGCAATTTTCATGGATGGGGAAAATGTATTAATGAGTAAGGAGTTAAATGTCTCTTGATTAAATTTTACTTCCCAGTATTATTAGCCCCCCCCCCCCCCCCACTGGAGGAGGGGCATATAGTAATCACTGTTTCCATGCATGCATGCATCTGCCATCCCTCCCCTATTCGTGTCTGGGCTATGATACACTTGTCCTTCAACTTAGATTTATAAAACTTTACACAGGTGCATCTGGACATCATGATGTGTCATGTACCAAACGTAGGTCACTAGGGTCAAGTATCTCGGTCACAGTGACATATCCTTGTAAAATCGTATCTGGGCTATAATTCCTTTACTATTTAATTAAGTTTTATGAAACTTTATACACACATATATGTTGACCTAAAGGTGTGTCATGAAACAAAACTAGGTCACCAGGTTAAGTATCTGGGTCACAGTGATACCATCATGTAAAACTACATTACACTTCATGCCTGGGCTGTAATTCTGTTGCCCTTTGACTTAGAATCATAAAACTTTACACACCTGTGTACAGTAAAACCTGTTTTGAGAGACCCCTCCTTTGTGAGACCATGCCTTTTGTGACCACTTTTCTTGTGCAAAAACACATTCCAATGATAAACTAACTTTTTTTGGGAGACCACCTGCAGAACCTGACCAGTGACCACCCAAAATAGCCCCAAGAGACTACTTATACAGCCACAAATACCCCATTTAGATAAGTAAAATCCAATTTTGGCAAGATTACTAAAACTGTTTTGATAAAAAGAGTTTACAAAAATCAAATATGTTTATGATATCAACAGACAAATAAACATCTGATTGCCAGATGGAATTGGGTGTAACAAATGTAGAAACATGCATGTATGAGTCTGAATTATGGATGGAAATTCAAACTAGAAGTTCGTTGTTTGCCAGGTGGCATAACAATCAACCCTCCTTTGGGAGACCACCTGCTTTATGTGACCACTTTTGGGTGTGTCCCAGGAGTGGTCTCTCAAAACAAGTTTTACTGTATCTTGATACAAGGGTGTGTCAAGCATGCATAAAGGTAGATCACTAGGTCAAGTATCTAGGTTACAGTGTTATATCCTTGTAAATTCATGATTGTTGTGTTTAAAAAGTTATTTTCCCGTGTGAATATGGCAAATTTTCTTCACAAAATTGCTATAACACTCCAAGTCCTTCACTTTGAACAAAAATAATCTTAAGGCTTTTGGGACCTTCAAACAAGTTGCAGACAAAATAAATATTCCAACCAATCACACTTCTACTACAGTGTACTCCTTACTCCATGATGGGAACACTGCTTCAGAGGAAGGATAGCCCCATACCCCTATAGATGAATCTATATGGACCTGTACCTAAATTGTTAAGGAGATGATTATGCTATAATCCTGCATTCCTCTGACAGGGGATGCATATCAAGTGTTCAGGAGAATTCCCGCATTTTGCTGACTCAGCAAAGCTGACAGACGTGTATCTCACGGAGATGGTGGATCTTTAATGGGCCAATGGTTACTTTTAAACATTAGTAGGAGAGTATATATTGGATTTTTTTTAATTTTAATTTTCTAAATGATGTTAATTTTGACTTTGAGTGACATTGAAATGTCAAACAGACATCCATGTAGTGGCTTATATCTTGGTAACAGTGGACCCTAGACCCACAGCTACCTTTAAGCAGAACTAGTAAAGTGTGTGGGGGTTTCTTTTGGCATGCATTGTAATTAATTTTGACTTTAAAGGACTTTGATATGTCAAACTGACATATTGGCTTATATCTTGGAAATATTAAGCTTTTAGTCCAGTATTGGTAAGCACTAATACAGTACAGGTGAAGGAGCAGTAAG
The DNA here is from genome assembly GCA_964020975.1 of Hermodice carunculata. Classification (NCBI taxonomy): domain Eukaryota; kingdom Metazoa; phylum Annelida; class Polychaeta; order Eunicida; family Amphinomidae; genus Hermodice; species Hermodice carunculata. Next base: position 1,875,875 of record CAXHWN010001131.1, on the reverse strand, counting down.
GTCGGCGCGTAGAGAAGCTGCAGATTCCAGTCAGCACAGCACAGGATCACAATAATCCTCTTGTCAGTACATACAGACAAATTTGACAGCAGTTCTTATTTTCTTGTTTCAGTATTATATGAGACAGAACTGGACACTGTGTTCTCAGAAGACACAAACCAAGACGAAGACACATCCAGTAGTGCCAACAGCCATGACATGCAGACCTCCATCCCTGTATGGCTAAAGGAGGTAGGCTACGCCAGGCTCTGCTTACATCTAGGTCCATGTAAACGTCGGGCAAAATAATCATTTTAAATCACCAAATGTTTCTTATAATGTATAAATACATAATTTCACAGGTGCCATTCCATATGTACTTTAATTTTGAAAGTTTGTTATTTCATTGTTAGCTAAGCTGACTTGTCATCAGCTGAGCTTATATGATGGGTGGTCTTGATCCGGTGTCCATCGGCATCCACACTCTACATTTCCACATCTCCAAACTCATCAATCATGTCCAGTTCTTCTTTCCAAAGCAGACCACCGTCCAGGTTATCTCTGGCACACATGTGGAATAGATGTATATGTAACACAAAGCTTGGGTCTCTGGAGGCAAATCCATTTCAAACTTGGTGGGGATTTACCTTGGGTAGGTCTCTACAAAGTTTTTAGCTCAGCTGACTTGTCAGTCAGCTGAGCTTTTATAATGGTCCGTCGTTGTTCTGTCTTAAGTTGTCCGTCCATCCACAATTCACATTTTCGACTTTTTCTCAAAAACAGTCAGCCACATTCACTTGAAACTTGGTGGCAGTGTATCTTAGGTGGGTCTTTGCTAAGTTTGTTCAAGTGGTCATGCACCATTGATTTTTGGATTTTTGGATTTTTTATGAATTTAAAGAAAGAAAAAAGAAAATTATTTTTTTGTCACAATCTTAAAAAATCTCCAAATCCACTGAGCCAATTGCTTTGAAATTGAACCGAGACACTTCTGGTGACCTCTAGACCTTAATTTGTTGATCAAGTGCTGTTGCAGTTCGTTTTTTTTTTTTTGTGCAAATTATTGTGTGTTAAGGCTATTTTCGACTTCTCAAAAACCATCACTGAAATTGTTCTGAGACTCTGTGGATATGTAGCTTGTGAGGGGGCTGAACAAAGTGGTTAACTTAGTAGGGATATTATGGATCTAGGGTGTAATACTACCCTCTCAATCACTCATGCATAAACCGGTAGGTAGTGTGTACTGAATGAGGTCTATGTTAACAGGGCCATGGAGGTACACCTGAATGAGAGAACATTTGTAAATGGATCCCCCCCCCCCATCTCCTAAAGTCCTCCAGGATGTCCTGAGTAGACTCCGGGAGGTTGCAAGAGCAATGGTGATCATCCCCTCCTTCTTGGACGTGTCCTCGGCCACGTCTGCTAAGATCATGCAGCGGCTCTTCGTGTCGCAGAAGGTCCCGGAACCAGTCAGGGACTGGATCAGCCTAAATATCCGGCCTCAAGCATCCCAGGGTATGACAATTGAGCACCTTATTAGGCAGGCCTTCACCGTGGTGGCCAAGCTGAGGTTGACGAGGCGAGACTCTTGCTTGCAGGTCACTAACCTTTTGGAAGGTGAACAGCGAGCAATCAGGACTCAGCTTCTGTTTTCAAACTATTTGTTCGGAGGTGCTCTCACTCCCATTAGGGACCAAGTGGGTGTGCAGCGAAAGTGGGAACAGGCCGATGAGGCTAACCAAGCCATTCTCGACCTAGCTAGAGCCACCACCAGGGCTCGGGGACAGGGAGCCAAGGTTACTGGTGCCAAGGACTCTTCTGCAAAGAGGAGGAAACCCAGGCGACCCTGGAACAAAAAAGCCTCAGAAGCGGGGTTTAGGTGATGCACCATCCTCTGGTAGTGACAAGCAGAACAGGCCCTTTCAGAAGCCTGGTTTCATTAAAGGGAAGCAGGACTGAAGGTGCGTGCCAGTCATCCACACCCATCAGGAACTTCTACAACTAGGGATGTCATGTGTGGACAGATGATGAGGCCGTTCAATTCCAGACTGGTTTTTTACACGGAAGCATCAAAGCAGGGCTGGGGAGCCCACACAGACTCCAACATGGTCTCTGGCATCTGGCCGCTGCACTTGAGACATTTTCACATCAATTAGCTAGAGCTGGAGGCAGTACGCTTAGCCCTGCAGAAGTTCGAACAGTTGGTGAAAGACAAAGATGTGACGTTGATGTCAAACAACAGGACAGTGGTGACCTACCCGAACATTTTGTGGATAAAATGTAGCGGGTAACAATTCATGCCATGCTATTCTTGCCTGGCGTTCAATGTCTTCAGCATGAACTTTGGCACATTTGAATCTTCGCTGCATTCACATTAATGACAGTGCAGTAATCTCTTTCATTATCATAATTTCAATTCTCCCTGAATATTATATTCACAGTGCTACACAAAGAAAAGAGGATTAAATAAAAAAAAAAAATTGTGTGCATTTAAAAAAAGAGAGAAAACTGAAAGACTGCTAACAAATCTCTCTCTCTCTCTCTCTCTCTCTCTCTCTCTCTCTCTCTCTCTCTGTCTCTCTCTCTCTCTGTCTCTCTCTCTCTCTCTCTCTCTCTCTCTCTCTCTCTCTCTCTCTCTCTCTCACATTATCTGAAATTATCATTGGTAACACATGTAGCTTGCATGTGGAAAACCAACAAAGAACAGATCGGCTTAGAACAGTTTAAGCGTTATAAGTGATTGTTTTTTCACCTTTTTGCAAATGTTATGTGTGTTTTCACTTTTCTTGACTTTTTTTCCCAAAACAGTAAGTTGTGTCCTCTTCAGACATATTGGGGATATACATGGCCTTGACCTCCACCAAATTTGTTCACTACATGATGGTGCTGTCATTTTCTGATTTTTTTTTTTTTACAAAATATCAAAATTCAGAAAAATCTGCCAAGGGATATGTTCTTGTTAGAATGGTGATGATGGTCTTAAACAGAGGTGATCTTGATATCATTCTGAAGTTCAAAGGACAAAGGACCACTGCAGTCTATGCATGTAAGGTCAGCTGAGCAAAGCACTGTCACAGTCCTCTTGTTTTTTTGTTTGTATGTGTGTGTGTGTGTGTATGTTATAGTTATAGATAAGGTTGGTCGCAACCAAGTTTGTCCAAGTGGTCACTCTCCATTTAGTAAAGTTAGTTGCGTTTTTGAACACTTTGCAGAATTAAATGCCACAGAGAATTACGAAGTCAAAATATACATATTTGGGTGTTGATTTTAAATGTACTGTGTTAAAAGTGATTACATATGTTCAGTCCAGTTCACGAGTAATTCAGTACAGTTGGGAAGAAAAATGTTTTTACCCTGCTGCCTTACCATCTCTCTTACAGCTGTTGTTATTGTCATGTCTATTCACCAGTTACACTTGTGGACATGCTATCGTCTGAACAAATTCAGCTACACATGTACCACCAGGGAACTTGTACTGTGGAAACACCTCATTAAAAGTTTGAATGAGTTTAACATTCAGTGATTTTGACCAGTTTCTAAGGTCAGTGAAGGGGGTCAAGGCTTTAGTGGCTGTGGGGTCTTAAGGGCATTCATTATATTTGAATTCTGCTGTGATGGGTTGTATGTGAGAATTTGCCACTGCTGTGGAGATATGACTCACTTTAGGATAGGAGAACTGATGACAACCTTTCATAAGCTCAAACCCAGATTTGATTACTCTCTTATAAAATATCGAAGTTCTCCATCCCTAGATTTGTTTTGAAATCTTTTAGAAGTAAATTTTACACAGGCCACCTGGTGTAGCAGTTATCGACTCTTCTGTGCACTTGAACAGTTTAAATTAAATATGGTGGAACTGATCTTTAAAGGCCACCCATACTAGGGATAAATAAATAATGGTATCCCAAGAAAGGTGTTCTCTCACAGGAGGTATTAATAACATCAACAGTGCCAAGTAAAGATTTTGAAAAGGTTGCTTTTAAAGGAAGATGGTCTCTCTTTGGAGTGGCCTCGCAAGACAGCCTGGACCACTGTACATGCAACGCACTTCAAGAGCCTAAACTTTCTATGTCCTTCAGGAGCTTAAAGAATCCGAGTTCATACCAGCTGCAGGCAAGATGACATCTGAGTGGCTGGATGAGTCCGACAGCTCCCGAGCTGTGGAAGGGGCAGAGATGGCCAATAACCCTCCCATGGAGGAACTCAAACTTGTAAGTACACTTGAGGAACTCGGCATATTTGGGATAATCACTTGACAAATTAATGCTCCCCCCCCCCCCAAGGAGGAGGGGGTTTGTAGCGATTAATTTGTCCATGTGTGTGTGTGTGTGTGTGTGTGTGTGTATGTGTGTCCAGACTGACAGTTTTCACGCAATAGCTCAAGAAGTTTTTTGCTTAGGGCTTTCATATTGCACATGTTTATAGTCCTGAATAAAGTTTCATATAAGTTCAAAGATAGGTGACCTTGACCCAATTCCCAAGGTCACAGAGCCATTATAGTGAACTTGGTTTTCACAGGATAACTTGAAAAGTTATTGACATAGGCCTGTCATATTGCAGGTGATTACAGTCCTACATTAGGCCTCGAACGAGTTTGAAGATGGGTGACCTTGACCCAATTCCCAAGGATACAGAGCCATTTTAATGAATTTGGTTTTCATGCAATAACTTGAAAGAGTTTTGCATAAGCTTTCATATTTCACATGCCTGTAGTCTGGAGTAAGGTTTCAAACAGAGCTCAAAGATGGATGACCGTGACCCAATTCCCAAGCTCACAGAGCCATTTTAGTGAATTGGTTTTTACATGATAACTTTAAAAGTTTTTGGCTTAGGCCTGTCAAATTGCAGGTTATTACAGTCCTACAGAAGATCTCAGATGAGCTCAAAAATGGGTGACTTTGATCCAATTCCGAAGGTCAGAGCCATTTTAGTGAATTCGGTTTTCAAGTGATAACTTAAAACATTTTTGTGCACAGGGCTTTCATATGGCACATGCTTATAGTCTTGAATAAGGTCTCAGGTGAGATTGAAGATTGCTGACATTGACTCAATTTCCAAGGTCAGAGAGCCATTGTAATGAATTAAGTTTTCACGCAATAAGTTAAAAAGTTTTTTTGCATAGGGATTTCATATTGCACATGCTTATAGTCCGGGATAAAGTCTCAGAAGAGATTGAAGATGGATGACCTTAACCTGAATCCCAAGGTTACAGAGCCATTTTAGTGAATTTGGATTGACATGGTAATGTCAAAAGTTGTATACATAGGGCTTTCATATTGCACATGCTTATAGTCCTGAATAAAGTCTCAGATGGGTTAGAAGATGTATGACCTTGACCCAGTCCAAGGTCACAGGCCCATTCTAGTGGATTTGGTTTTCACACGGTAACTTGAAAAGTTTTCATATAGGCCTGTCAAATTGCATGTGATTACAATCCTACATAAGGTCTCAGACGAGTTCGACAATGGGTGACCTTGACTGAATTCTCAAGGTCACAGAGCCATTTTAGTGACTTGGGTTTTCACGCCATAACTTGAAAACTTTTTTTGCATAGGGCTTTCATGTTGCACATTCTTATAGTCCAGAATAAGGTCTCTGACGGTTTCGAGGATTGGTGACCTTGACCCAGTTCCCAAGGCCATAGTGCCATGTCAGTGAATTTGGTTTTCATGCATTAACTTGAAAAGTTTTATGCATGGGGATGTCATATTGCACTTTGTTATAGTCCTGCATAAGGTCTTGGACATGTTTATAGATGGGTGACCATGACCCAATTCCCAAGGTCACAGAGCCATTTTAGTGAATTTGGTTTTCACACGGTAAGTTGAAAAGTTTTTAACATAGACCTTTCTTATTGCACATGGTTTTAATCCCTACATATGGTCTGAGACAAGTTGGAAGATAGATCACCTGGACCCAAATCCCAAGGTGATGAGGGGCATAGATCTAGCAATCTTTGCATTTTAATTCTAAAGTTACCAATAATGTTTTCGGTAATAATTGTAGGTAACTATTACCATGTCATGCACAAGTTCACCTACTTTACATTTACTGACCAGTAGCCAAAGAAGGGAAAATAATTTAAAAAAAAAAACAAACAAACAAACTAAAAAAACATTACTGTAAGGACTCCTGGTATTAACTCTTTCAGGCTAATTTTGACAAAAATTGATGTGCTTCGAATATGAGGCATGCATATTAATTTCCTGCCACAAGTGCAAGCCAGCTTGTCTTAGTAACCATAGTCTTGCCTGGCGAGATATGGGTCACTGCCTGACCGTTTGTTGGCTTACTTTTTCACCATGAATTACATGTGTGTTGAAAATGTATGTTCCATTACATGTCTGTAGGCCCTGTATGTGATATACATATGCTTGTGCTCAGTCTCAGTAATTCTAGTCGCAGGTTCAGTAAAATGTTGGGCCCAACACAAGATTATTAATTGCACCTTGAAAATGTTGTTGCTCTATACACTGTGTCCTACAAGACACGATGCCAAAACATAGGCCTGGGCCTGTAGCCTGTGTTTTCTATTAAAATTGACATTTAGTATCAGGCAGCAAACTAGAGCAATGTGCCCAGAAAAAAACAAAGAGAGTGGGCAAGATCAGCATGTTGCTGGTATATGTGAACATACACCTATATAATGTCTACAGGTAGGCTTATATGGGGGGTATTAACAAAAGGAGTGCTCCCATCAGTATTCCGTACAATCCTTACAAATACTGATGGAATGTGTGCTGCCTTATTAATGGAAAAGATAAATTTTATTTTTTTATGAAGCAGACGTGAGAGCTAATCCCAGAAAAAATAAAAGTATGTTGCCCAGGTAAATTGCATATCTGATTTGACAAGCAAAACTGTGTGGCATGACCCTCAGAGGTTGTCATCATAGTCAGCCTTCTTCATCAACATGCATATGTAGCCTATATATTCCATCACTTGTGTTGGTTTCCTTTGGCTATAGCCCCACTATATACTTCAATCGCTTACTTGCTGTGTCAGGTCCACATCATTCACAGTGCCATAACCCCAATGGCTCGGCGGCCTTTTGTACCTGGTCCGGCCAGCACTCTTTTCATTTTCATACTGGCCCAATGGCCCACTAAGAATTCAGACAGACAAGTATAAAATTCAAAATAGAATTTTTGATATATATATTATCATGTTGCAAATCTATGTAGGCCAAGTCTGTAACAAAGTCAGTGAGCTTAATGTATATATATTGCTTAAAAATAGCTTCATACATATTAATTGCTGACTGTGCACTCCAAAGGACAGCAAACCAAAAGGCTGTCTTATTGGCTGAGATATGCTGAAATAAATTAACATAATTGTACAATTCCTGCCAAATTCACGTACTATTCCTTTGATATAACTAAACCCAGCTGTAATGAGCAAGTGTGATGGTAAATTCTACAGTCTGCGGACATGCCCACAAGCGGTGATCAAAGATTGCTTGCGGAGCATCAGTCGAAAAGAAGACAAGCGATTTCAGGTGACAAATTAAGAGAGCAACAAGACAACTTTTAGAGTGGTCTAAAATCAAAACTGATGTAGGAATGTCCTCGTTCTGTAATAGACCTGTTAACAATCACATGGAGGTGATAGCTATAAGACTCAGCACTGGGCAGACAGAAAATGCGCTTGAAACTACAGGCAGTCTATACACGAAGCACAAAACTTTTGGTTTCATGTCTGATCATAAATTTGAGATGATGAACATCACTTTGAGCGATTTGATACCCAATCCCTTCAAAACCTTATTACCATGCTTCTGAGTCACTGTGATGAAATGGTGTTGTTAGTGTGCGAAAAAAGTTAAAGAAGGAAAGAAATAAAGAAAAAGAAAGAAGGAAGGAAGAAAAGAAACAGAGCTGTGAATATTTAAGTGGGCTTTCCACATCTAGATACATGTATATGGAAGTGGGAGAAATATTCCACTTTGAGTCTGCTTTCAAATAGTCTTCATCGCCTAAAAATGCCATTCAGCATTGAGTTCACTTTTCACTGACAGTGTTATCTGCTGCAATGAAGTAACTTTTTGACCCTTGATTACGAGTAATCAGTGTTTTGAATCAGTAACTAGATGCCATGCAGGTCAAAGTCATCCCAACAGTGATCTCTGTCAAAGTATTAATGAAGTAAAATGTGGGCCTAACATGCTCATGATGCAATAAACTTTTTAGCGGTGCTTGTATATTATGCTGACTGAGTCAGACCATGGCACTTTTCACATGTTTCAGGCCATGCAAAATTGGAACAGGTGATCTATCTTTATCCTGTTACTAAAGCTATGCTGTTTTGGTGAATAATATGTCGTAAATCCAGACCACCCTTTGTTTACCTTGTTTCCTTTTAATTTCATGCATACAGACATAAAGATAAATGTACAATAATATAATGATACAGGCTCTACGCACTGGCAAAGGAATTCTGCAAGCGATCATTTTCATCAACAACAGGTTAGAGTTACATGTACATTTTGCCATGGCCTTGGTTGAATGATGTTCGCACAAGCTGGATGTATGCGGCATATTGCAACCAAAAAATGGAAGGGGCCAACCACATTGCAAATAAGGTACATGTGTATGTGAGCAGATCAGGCACAGTGCTAGTGACAGGTTGGAGCTAGGCTAAGTTTGAGCATGCACATCTGATGATTGTAACAGGCAAAACTACAGTAAAGTTGGCCGGATTTTCATGTGAAGTAACACTTCCTAAGTGATTGGGTGGGCGGGCGAACTTAAATGATGGCATGGGCAATAGAGATAAGATGTACATATACGGCTACTTCCTGTAGAGCCTCTGGATCAAATAGTGGTCGGTGGCAACCAACGACAAAAACAGTCTGCTTCGCAGGCAAGCTACATCGTTGTTTATCAACAATCATCTTGTATGTTTGAGATACATGTAAACAAAAACTGTAATGTGTCACCCGATCCAAGCAGCGTAACATACCTGTCAACATGAAACTTCAAAGTTTGGTCCTATACCTTCAACCGTTTTGACTCATGTTCTGACTAACAACATAAAACTTATATGTTTCCTTACAATAAATAATTCATATTAGGCCTCTCTGTGGAAATTCTTTAAATTGTCATTATGGAAAGTGTTAGTAAGAAGGCAATTGCAGAAAACCATTTGCTTCAATATCTAGTGCCGAAAGATTTACAAACGTTGACTACCATTTTGACCATGGGTGGGGTCAGCTAATCTCTGCATGGAGCATATGATCCCTTTCCAGGAATTTTGCACATTTGGCTCACAGGGATTTTGATTTTCTTTCATGGTTGTGGAAACGTTTGTAATTGAAATTGAAGGAGACCTAAAACAACTATCTCTGTTGAATAACATTATTGGTTTGGTTTTAATAAAAATGAACAAATGGAGACGCAGAAACAAAGCAGATGCTCTGATACATGATTTGATTTCTATGATACTGTATTACACTTTCGCTTGACCTTTCTGTTTATTTTGTAAAGTGATTTGAGTTCCGTGATATTTGATCTACATATATTATGTTTTAACTTACATTCCATTATTTGTCAGTGTCTCAGTCTCTGTTTATTGTTTTTATTTTTCTTGTATTGACTATTGTGTTTTATGACTAACACAGAATAGTCCAATCAAATGCTAATTGTTATTTAAAACTGCAAAATAACATGGTTGTGGGTGCTGGATATTCGATCAAGCAGGTTTGAGAACGCGCCATTTCATGACGAGACCAACACAGCAAATGATAGATTATCATTCTTGGCTGGAGACAAAACTTCAAAAGTGTTATTGTTATTATCACGTTTATTATCAGTAGTAGTAGTAGCAGTATTAGTATATAGGCTATAGCAATATATTTACTTGTCTTACAGATTCCGCCGGTCGATTTTTTCCCTGAATCCCAGAATCAAAAATAAAAAACATCGAAGCTCATTATTTTTTATAGTGTTAAAGAGAATGGTGGCAGCTGCAGCTGGTGCCTCATCTCATGGGCCTTCCAGGGGAAACTGGTCATTCTTCTAGGTCAATTAATTTAATAAAGAGGGGCCATCAAAATGATGTGGCCCCTAAAGTCTTCTGCGCTCTTTATATTGCTTTTTAAGTAACGGAATGCGCAACTTGTTGGGAGTGGGTACATTTTGCTTTCATCAAAAATTTGGCAAATGCTTTGTAACTGCTATGCAATGAAATATCAATGACGTGTTAGGATGTCTTTGAAATGCATTTGGGAAAGTGTTTGAAACACAATTGGGGAAGAGTTCAAATGTTTTTATGGTCCAAGTGTTTCAAATGCATTTGTGAGAAAGAGTTTGAAACGCATGTGCAATGCGTTTGCTTCAAGTTTGAGTCTTCTCGTTTGTGTTTGAGGATGGTTTGGGAAGTGTTGGTGCATTTGGCGTTTGTCAACTTGAACAGGGGAGGAACTGTACTATGTCAGAAATATTATACGCTAGACAAAAGTCTATGATGTGTGGATTCTGGTGGTATTAATTTGAACTAAAATCATAGTGCAGTAATGAATTGAGAGGAACTACAAAATTTACGCCAAGGATGCATTAGACCAATGGTAAAAGTTTATAATGTGCTGTGCGAACCTGACCTATCTTTAAAGTCAGCAAGCATTGAATGAAAGGACTCTATATTTAATATGTTGAGAAAGAATAAGGGTTAGAATACCAAATGTACCACATATGTATCATGTAGAAGCTTGATGTGTCATAGGGATGACCTTGACCTACTTTCTCAAGGTCCTGGAGGGAATTCATTTTAGAAAATGAATTTTTGTGATGGTTACCCAATTACATTTCACTACAGCATAAGGTGCGCCCGCTGGGCTCTTGTTACTAAAGAGTACGGTTGTGACCCTAACAGTACTTACCCTACCCCCGCACTCAATATCAAACATGTACAATGTACGCTTGATAGTTCCAAATTTCACACACACAGAGGGGGCTATTTATTGCGCCTGGCATGGTCTGCAAAATCGTAAATTAGGGATATTTTAAAAGGCACAGGTCCCCGCTGTCATCAATTTGTGAAATATGGACACAGCACTGGTCTATATCTTGGAACACAATCCAATAGTGTAATTATATGATTTGAATTATTTGGCTAACTGCTCGGTTGTTTAGAATTAGTTTATAGTGTCATAGTAAATTCTGTCAGTCCCTAGTGAAATAGAGACAGTTTCTAGTGAAAACACCTGATTAAAAGTATTGAAAGATAAACTTTCATTAGGAAGTGGTTATGACAAGCTTAACCTGGATGTTAATAAAACAACATGAATAGGGAGTATTTCAAGGTATAAACCAATATTTACAGTTGGATCGTTGAAGTAAAAGAATAGGGGTACTTGTTAATGACCCAAATTTCCTTGTTTTTATTAAAGTGGGGGGGGGGGGGTGAAATTGAGGGAAAATCCTTGAATGGGGGGGGTACATTTAAATTTGTGGAACTATCATGTGCTACAACTTTTTGAGGGAATGTGAGGGCCGGGTTATCATGTATCATGAAGCAGAGGGTTGCCTGTAGTCATACATGTACATCATATCAGGGAGGAGTTAAGGGGACAAGTTAAACATTTGCCAGAACTGTATTTGGTCAACAATTAGCAAAAATATTGTAGATCTTGTCAAATTTAACAGGAAAAAAGTTGTGGTGCACATATTAGATTAAGCCTGAAATATATAATTTCACACGATTTAAATTTTCAATTTACAGGAGCTTGGAAGTTTAAATTCTACATCATCTAGTCATGTCCCAGGGAGAACGTCACTGGACTCTGGTGTGGGCAGTGACAGAACAAGCCACATAGAACAGGTAATCTTTATCTAAGGAGATACACACACACTCCATACCTGCTGAACTGAACAATTTCTGTATGTTCTCTGCTTTGGAGCCATACTTGTAGAGACTCCCAAGATGCAATATGATTTATGAAACAGAATTAAGTGCTTCCCAAATACATTGTAGGTTGTGCTTTTAACACTATTCCTGAGACAGGTACAGTAGTGCCCCTTTGCAGCGACCACCCCAAGTGCACACCAAAAAGCGGTCATATAATGCAGGTGGTCGCTCACTGGAGGAACCGCACATGCACAACCTCAACAGCTCAACTCCGGGGGGGGGACTTCTCCAGGTGCACAAATTTCTGCCACCAGCACTTCATCATTATTGATTACATATGCTTTGAAAAGAAATTATCATTTATTAAATTTAACAAGTACAACCCTTAAAATCTTTATTGCAATAAAGAACTTTTGTCTGGGTGCTGAAAGATGTGTTTTGCAACTTAAAAATTGTTTGCCAGCCTTGATTTTTGACATTTTCCCATTACCCTCAATGGACTTGATGCATCTCCTTGCTTGCAAAGTAATCAACTTAACTTCTTAATAGACTATTATAAAATTGTTTTGAAACTTAAAATCACAACTTCCGTGCATTCTACTTCAAGTTTATACCTATAGCAACAAGTTAAAACCAAGAAAAAATGGAGGGGGGGGGGTGTCCATGTGGTTAGATTTTTTACAGGTGCATTTGTGTACCTTACCCCCATGATTGACTGTTGTACGCCAAACATTTCTCCACTTGTAAGTCCCTAACACACAAACACTCACATACCAACAGTATATTAGCTCCCTGCCGTTGTCGTTGTCGTCTTCGTCATCGTCATCATCAAGCATACATTCAAGTAGTCTTACACCATGGATACAATGACCAATGTCCTCTCTGCTTGTAAGGCATACTGTATGCAGTGGTACCTGCTTTAAAGACCACCTCTTGCCACAGACCACTTTTTTAAGACCATTTGTTTATGACGCTGTTGTCATTGTAACAAGAGAACCAGTATTTTAAGACCATCTGCAATATGAGACTATAAGCTCAGCTGACTTGTCAGTTAGCTGGGCTCATAGGATGATCAGTCCTTTGTCATCTGTCCACGATTCACATTATCAGCTTCTCCAAAAGCATCAGCTGGACCCACTTGAAAACATAGTAGGGATGTACATGTACCTTGCATGGGTCTCAATGAAGGTTGTTCAAATGGTAACAGTCCTGTGAGTTTGGATTTTTTATTAAATTTTTTGTTCCGTTTTATGACAAAATCATAAAAAATCTTCTGCAAAAGCGAAATGTGCATAGGGACACCACTGGGAACCCCTAGACCTTAAGGTAGCGAGATACAAAAGTGGTGCAAATCAGCATGGACAACTTTACGGCCCTGTAACTTTTAAGCTGTTCACATGAACATAGTAAAAGTATACATTTTTGGATTTTACTAGGTCTGAACTATATGTCGGAAAAAAATCAGGACAATACTGATTGTAGTTGTTGAATAAACAAACCATGAAGAAGAGCATGTCGTTTATCTCAGACCCCAGCGCTCCTGGCTAATAACGTTTTTAATGTATACAACAAACTTGTGACAAGTATGCCATTTTATTGGCAATATATCAAAATTCTATAGTGTCCTTTTATTTGACTGTATGTATTTTATTTGCGTAAGTGCAGGCATTCAAACTCGAGGGCATCAATTAATCAGCTGAATGCATTGAGCATTAACATTCTATACAAGATTAAAAACCAACTAGTTGGGGGCAGAGAAAAAATAAAAGGACACTTTTAAACTCCACACAATTACTTTTCCAACCCCGTTTATTTGAAGGAAATCGGCCTGTAAGTTTTTGCAAAATAAAATTAACGAGTTCGAGTAGACAGCCTTTCATCTTTGTTTAGGAACGGCAATCAAAGGTTCACTCTGCATCTTTGAACCAGGTCTGAGAAAAATAACTTGCACACTTTTACTCAAACACTCATGGATTTTTGCATAGTAAGAGTTCAGAGTATGTTTGGACAAACATGATAACTGTCACTCATGGTGTTTACTTCTGAAGAGCTTAATCACAAGATCACAAAACATGGTTTCCCTGTCAAGTGTGCCACTTTGCTACACTTCATTTTGATTGGCTTGTCGTGGTGACGCGAGATGCCAATCATCGTGTGGCCTCTGCTTGACAATGGCGCACTACATTTCAATAGCATTGATATCACAGCTTGCTTGCCGCAGTTTTGAAGGCTTTGTAAAAAAAAAAAAAAAAAAAATCATCACAACTTATCTTCAAAGCATGGCAAGTATTTTATATGATTGTACATTCTGTCAACATATGACAGTTGAGTATTGGATGCAAAGGAAAGTACATGTACAAGACAAATTGGCAATCACAATGGGGAGAAAAAAAATAAAAAATGTCCGATGGACCCAGCAAAAAGGCAAAGGCTAAGCTCAGAGTACAACCAAGGGCGTTTGGGCAATAACAAGGGACCAACAGAGTTGTTCAGCAATTGAAAGTAATTTCTTGACAACTGGACTGTAGGCCTGTATGCTTAGGCTCTATGTAAGTATACTGGTCAACATGGTAACATTTCATTACGTATGATCCTACTACCTATATATGGTACTTTCAAAGGATTAAATAAAACGGGATATTTTGTCGCAAGAAGTAAGCTGTACCTTTACTTACCCACAACAAATACAACGATATTGAATTACAATGTATATTTGATCAAATTGCCACCCGATTAGTCAGGCTAATTAATAGTTTTGGGACCAGGTTAGCGTGTTGGACCCTACTATAATATCTGAATTGTACATACCCAAGCTCAGTCATTCTGTTCACCAGAATATTTTCTTGCGTCGGTCGTAGCATCTGTTGCTGGCTGCATCGCTGATTTTTCCTTCCTAACTAATGTATTTTGAGACTGATTGTGCTAGTTTAGCGATACAACTCCTGACAAAGGTACTAAGATAAGACCACCAATGCAATGACCAAGTCGCAAGTGCAGGTTCTGAGCTCGCAAGAACTTCAGATACAATTTAAAAAAAGGCTTTAATTTTACTGTTGAATTTGAATGTAAAGAGAACCTGTGTGTGAATTATTAAATCTGATTAGAACTATTGGTTTCTTTGGGTGAGAAAACAATTGCTGCCACGTTGGTGATGAAAGACAGCATTGAAACAGCAATGCCTTTGAAGTAGGATTAGGACGTGCAGTCATGTCATGATCTCGGCTGACTGTATGGCCTGTCTTCAACACTTTTCTTCAGATTAAATGTTAAATACTGAAGATAGCATAAAGAAAAAAACAAAAACAAAGTACATGTAACAAGAGCGACCTAGTGCATAAATGTATGACCATATGGTTTGGGAACCACGGCACTAATGCATCAACGTCATCGCTAGAGCGGACACAGCGGTGGCCATTTTTAAATGAGCTGGTCATGTGACCACTTTCTCAAGCCCATCCCCTTCACACTAACAACAAACACGGTTGGCGTGACTGTCAATGCTCAGCAAGAAGCTCTACTAAATACCCCCGTTTTTCTCTGTTTTGCAACTTCAGCAGAAATTTGATTTTTACATAACAGATACATAAGATATTCATCCATACAAAGATCAAAAAACATTTTTTTGGCTGAAATTTTGGGTGATTTGTATCTCGCTACCTTAAATGTTTAGCAGGTGGCACTGCAATTTTAAAGATTTTTATTATGAATTTTTGTGTGTTCAAGCTATTTTCAACTTCTTCCCCCAAGATGTCACTTAAATTCTTCTGAAAATCAGTGGAAATGTAGCTTGTGAAGGGTCAAACACAGTTGTTCACAAGGTGATGATATGCTGCGATCTTTAATGAATTTTTATATCTGCTGACTTATCAGTCTGCTGGGGTTATGTGGTGGTTAGGCATCCATCATCCGTCTGTCCATTCATCACCCACAATTCACATCGTCAACTTCTCCAAAACTGTCAGCCCGATTCACTTGAAACTTGGAGAGAATGCACCTGTGGTGGATCTCTACCAGGTTTGTTCAAACGGTCATGCTCCATTGATTTTTAAAAAAATTGAATGCATTTTTCTGTTCAATTTTTTGGCAAAATCTTAAAAAAAAGAAAATTCTTCTCAAAACTGCCAAGCCAATTGCTTTGAAATTACATAGGAACACTAATGGGAACCTGCAGACCTTAACTTGTTCTATATACGACACTACATTTTTTTCTATTTATAATGTGTCTTTAAGGCTGTCAAGTATCACAACTTGTGGATTTATTTCCATAATAACCTGATGACCTTCAGCTGGAGTAGTATAATGTACATGATGTAGGTGATTGTCCAATTGTGTGTCCACTTGATGACAAGATGTAGAGCAGCTGTGTATACTCCACATTGGATTGTTCTTCGTTCTCTTTTACTTTGCTTTCATCTGCAACGCCATTGGCAATGTTCACATGAAAATTGTTTGTGTGCTCCACATGCTCCAGGACCTCCACATGCTCCATGACCTCCACATGCTCCATGACCTTCACATGCTCCATGACCTCCACATGCTCCATGACCTCCACATGCTCCAAGACCTCCACATGCTCCATGACCTGTTTAAGATCAGCCAGAATTTTGGTACTGTCAACATGAAGAAGTATGGCTTGCTGAACATATTGACATTTATCCATGAAAAAGGATTTGGACCTCCACTGCATTTATGATGGAAATAGTTTTATATTGAATTTTGCTGAACATCCATAGTCAGATTGCTTGTATTACATAATCTGAGAGATGCCCACAGGGGCCCCCAGTCACAGCCACCCTGCTGATAGTGGCAGACAGACTCTGGGGTGGCCTGTGCTTGGTTGTTTACCAAGGGGTTGGAGACAACTGTGTTGGGCTCTCCGGCACTGCCCCCTCTTCATGATAAGGCCTTTGTTTACCAGGATGTTCATTAAAGTTCTACTGAATCTGACAATAGAATGGATTTTAAGTTGAGTTACACTTACCGCTATATGTATGTTCAGATATGATTCAGGAGTCATCTTGTTTTCTTTTTGGTTTGTCATCTTCATATTGTAGTGTTCAGGTTGTAGTTAATTTGAATGTACAGGATGTGAATATTTTGGCTTGAAGAATGTGTTCACCTTATGGATTTATGTCCAAGTAGAATTTTGTTTCTGTTCTTAAATTTATATTACGTACTGTACTGTACTGTACTGTAAATACTGCCTAGTTGCAGAATAAAAAAGAATTATTTAAAAAAAAATCAGAAACAAAATTGAGGTTCATATATAGCACAGTAGGAGGTGTGACCAAAGGTCACAGAGCCTGTACGTGTATGATCACTTATGTTGGTCCATCAACAATACCAAATTGTCGGCGATTTTTGGGCGGTGGCGAAGGGAATCATCATTACTCCCAAACTTGTGTACATGTACGTATAAATGGATGCAGTTACAGAGATATTGTCCTTGTTGATCTCCTCAGGCAGAGATCATGAGGCCATCACTTACATCATCCAGCAAAATACATGCTGCCCTGTCTAAATACACATTTTCTCTGAGAATTAGTTTCAGTTAGTACTCCTGCTTGGCGAAAATAAAGTGTTGGCACAACTACCAAGACACTGGGTATGATGCATGGCACTTCTAAACAAAGGTCTGTTTGCTTGGTCCGGCTCCATGGCAGTGATCCATCACTGGGTTAATGTTTTATGATGTATACATTATTATCAATGTCACGTAATGTGAGTGGGTGCATCATTTAACTTTTATTTCCTCTCAGAACTTGCCTCCTGTGGACCCAGCAGTTCCCAAGAACTCCGATGATCTGATTGCTGAACTGCAATCCAGAATACGACATCTGGAATTAGAGAATAACAGGGTAAGTATCTGTTATTACCAGATTTGTGGTACATTTTACTATGAAAAGATTTTTGGGGGGGGGGGGGCATTTCACCATTACCAAATTTGTGGGACTTTTTACATGTACATGTACTGGCATCAGATCATAGGACATTTTAATATTACCAGATTAAGATATATTTTACTGTAACCAGATTAAGATAATTTTACTGTTACGAGATTAAGATATATTTTACTATTACCAGATTAAGATATATTTTACTATTACCGGATTAAGATATATTTTACTTCTACCAGATTAAGATATATTTTACTGTTACCAGATTAAGGGACATTTTAATGTTACCAAATTTGTTAGAAATTTGGACAATTGCAACTGGAAGACACTGGATAATTAAGATGCATCATTACCAGATTATGATATACATAAGTGTAACCAGATTATGGGACATTTTACTATTACCAAATTTGTCAGAAATTTCGACAACTGCAAGACACTGGGTTATTGAGATGCATCATTACCAGATTATGTACATGGTCCTATAACCAGACAATGGGACATTTTCTAGGACCAGATTTATGGTCCTCAGTGTGAAAAAGTGATTAAAGATGGGAAAGGTAAAGGATTTTCACAATTCAGCTGCTGGTCAGTTTTATAAATGGTGCAGTCTTCATACTTGCCATCATAGAATATTTATGTCTCCCGGTGGAAGCCGGGGGACATATTGGTTTAGTGCCCGTTTCTTCCGCTTCTTCTTCTTGTTGTTGTTGTTGTTGTTGTTGTTCAGGTTCTTCAACACTGGTTTCCGTGCGATAAGTCTTGAAGGACTTGACAGAATTTGATGAAACTTGGTAGGATTATGTATCTAGGCAAGACCTAGGTTGGGATTGTACTTGGGTGACCTTGACCTAATTTTCAAGGTCACAGGGTCACTTATGTGAAATTGGTTTCCGTGCGATAAGTCATGAAGAACTTGATGGAATTTGATGAAACTTGGTAGGATTATGTATCTTGGCAAGACCTAGGTTGGGATTGTATTTGGATGACCTTGAGCGAATTCTCAAGGTCACAGGGTCACTTATGTGAAATTGGTTTCCGTGTGATAAGTCTTGAAGAACTTGATGGAATTTGATGAAAGTTGGTAGGATTATGTATCTTGGCAAGACCTAGGTTTGGATTGTATTTGGATGACCTTGAGCGAATTCTCAAGGTCACAGGATTACTTATGTGAAATTGGTTTCCGTGCGATAAGTCTTGAAGAACTTGATGGAATTTGATGAAACTTTATAGGATTATGTATCTTAGCAAGACCTAGGTTGGGATTGTATTTGGGTGACCTTGACCTAATTTTCAAGGGTCACAGGGTCACTTATGTGAAATTGGTTTCCGTTCAATAAGTCATAAAGAACAAGATGGAATTCGATGAAACTTGGTAGGATTATGTATCTAGGCAAGACCTAGGTTGGGATTGTATTTGGATGACCTTGAGCAAATTCTCAAGGTCACAGGGTCACTTATGTGAAATTGGTTTCCGTTCAATAAGTCATGAAGAACTTGATGGAATTTGATGAGACTTGGTAGGATTATGTATCTTGGCAAGACCAAGGTTGGGATTGTATTTGGATGACCTTGAGCAAATTCTCAAGGTCACAGGGTCACTTATGTGAAATTGGTTTCCGTGTGATAAGTCTTGAAGAACTTGATGGAATTTGATGAAACTTGGTAGGATTATGTATCTTGGCAAGACCTAGGTTGGGATTGTATTTGGATGACCTTGAGCGAATTCTCAAGGTCACAGGGTTACTTATGTGAAATTGGTTTCCGTGCGATAAGTCTTGAAGAACTTGATGGAATTTGATGAAACTTTATAGGATGATGTATCTTGGCAAGACCTAGGTTGGAATTGTATTTGGGTGACCTTGACCTAATTTTCAAGGTCACAGGGTCACTTATGTGAAATTGGTTTCCGTTCAATAAGTCATGAAGAACGTGATGGAATTTGATGAAAGTTGGTAGGATAATGTATCTTGGCAAGACCTAGGTTGGGATTGTATTTGGATGACCTTGAGCGAATTCTCAAGGTCACAGGGTCACTTATGTGAAATTGGTTTCCGTGTGATAAGTCTTGAAGAACTTGATGGAATTTGATGAAACATGGTAGGATTATGTTTCTTGGCAAGACCTAGGTTGGGATTGTATTTGGATGACCTTGAGCGAATTCTCAAGGTCACAAGGTCACTTATGTGAAATTGGTTTCCGTGCGATAAGTCTTGAAGAACTTGATGGAATTTGATAAAACTTTATAGGATTATGTATCTTGGCAAGACCTAGGTTGGAATTGTATTTGGGTGACCTTGACCTAATTTTCAAGGTCACAGGGTCACTTATGTGAAATTGGTTTCCGTTCAATAAGTCATGAAGAACGTGATGGAATTTGATGAAAGTTGGTAGGATAATGTATCTTGGCAAGACCTAGGTTGGGATTGTATTTGGATGACCTTGAGCGAATTCTCAAGGTCACAGGGTCACTTATGTGAAATTGGTTTCCGTGTGATAAGTCTTGAAGAACTTGATGGAATTTGATGAAACATGGTAGGATTATGTTTCTTGGCAAGACCTAGGTTGGGATTGTATTTGGATGACCTTGAGCGAATTCTCAAGGTCACAAGGTCACTTATGTGAAATTGGTTTCCGTGCGATAAGTCTTGAAGAACTTGATGGAATGTGATGAAACTTGGTAGGATTATGTTTCTTGGCAAGACCTAGGTTGGGATTGTATTTGGATGACCTTGAGCGAATTCTCAAGGTCACAGGGTCACTTATGTGAAATTGGTTTCCGTTCGATAAGTCATGAAGAACAGGATCGAATTTGATGAAAGTTGGTAGGATGATGTATCTTGGCAAGACCTAGGTTGGAATTGTATTTGGGTGACCTTGACCTAATTTTCAAGGTCACAGGGTCACTTATGTGAAATTGGTTTCCGTTCAATAAGTCATGAAGAACAGGATGGAATTTGAGGAAACTTGGTAGGATTATGTATCAAGGTAAGACCAAGGTTGGGATTGTATTTGGGTGACGTTGACCTAATTTTCAAGGTCATAGGGTCATTTGTGAAATTGGTTTCTCTGCAATAAGTCTTGAAAAACTTGATGAAAATTGCTAGAGTAATGTATCTAGGGGAGAGCTAAAATAGGATTGTAGTTTTCAAGCAAACTTGGTCATTTGTAATTTGTTATCACCTGTAGCATGTGTAGCTTATTCAGAGAGGTAAGTGTTCCACCGGGAGACATTTGATTTTCTGTTGGAAAATCAGTCTGTTCTAGTTCATGATAGAAATTAACGTAGATATAAAGTCAGGTACATTGGTCATCAGTTTTACCCCTCGGCCCAAAAGGCCAGAGGGGTATTGTCAGATCAAAATTGCACTTGATTACATAATACTTAAAACTGTACTGGTTGACCTACTTGTTGGGTTACTGTCACCCATTAATTATAGAGTTTGGGGCCTGTGCAAGTTTTTACCTCAGCTGACTTGTCAGTCAGCTGAGGTTTTTTGAGGGTCCGTCGTCCCTCCGTCGTCCTTCCGTCGTCCGTCCGTCCGTCGTCTGTCTTCCGTCGTCCGTCCGTCCGTCCGTCGTCCGTCCGTCCGTCATCCACAATTCACATTTTCGACTTCTTCTCCAAAACCGTCAGCCAGATTCACTCTAAACTTGGTGAAGATGTGCCTTGGGTGGGTCTCTACCAAGTTTGTTCAATTGGTCACGGTCCGGTGATTTTTGGATTTTTAATGAATTTTTTTGTTCTTTTTTGGGTAAATCTTAAAAAATCTTCTTCTCTGAAACCGCTTACCCAATTGCTTTGATGTCACACAGGAACACTCCCTGGGACTCCTAGTTCTTAATTTGTTCACCAGGTGGTGCTGCAATTTTTTCCTAATTTTTTATGAATTTTTGTGTGTTATAGCTATTTTCGACTTCTTCTCCAGAACCGTCACTCAGATTAAGCTGAAACATGGTGGATATGTTTCTTGTAGAAGTGTCAAACAAAGTTGTTCACTATGTAGGAATGCTGCGGATTCCTGATTTTTAACGATTTTTTCAATTCGGGTACTTGTCGGTCAATGCAGCTTGCCTATTGATTACTATGGAAGTCAATGGGCATTCTAATGCTAATTCACATTTTTGACTTCTCCTCCAAAACCGTCGGCCAGATTAACTTCAAACTTCGTGGCAATGTGCCTTGGGTGGGTCTCTACCAAGTTTGTTCAATTGGTCACGGTCCGGTGATTTTTGGATCTTTAATGAATTTTTTTGTTCTTTTTTGGGTAAAGCTTAAAAAATTTTCTTCTCCGAAACTGCTTACCCAATTGCTTTGATATCACACAGGAAGACATCTAGGGACTCCTTGTTGTTAATTTGTTCACCAGGTGGCGCTGCAGTTTTTTTCTAACTTTTTATGAATTTTTGTGTGTTATAGCTATTTTCGACTTCTTCTCCAGAACCGTCACTCAGATTAAGCTTACATGTGGTGGATATGTTCCTTATGGAAGGGCCAAAGAAAGTTGTTCACTATGTAGGAATGCTGCGGATTCCTGCTTTTTAATGATTTTTTCAATTCGGCTCCTTTGGGGTAAATGCACCTTTACTATTGATTACAATGTAAGTCAATGGGCACTCTAATGCAAATTTACATTTTCGACTTCTTCTCCAAAACCATCATCCAGATTTACTTCAAACTTGGTGGCAATATACTTTGGGTGGGTGTCTACCAGGTTTGTTCCAATGGTCATGTTCCAATGAATTTGGATTTTTTTTATTTTTTTCAAAAATCTCTACAAAAGTTTTAATAGGAAAGTTTAACATGGGAATTTCTTGTAATGATCATAACTTTAATAATATTGACCAGATTTACTTCAAACTTGGTGGGGATGTGCCTTGGGTGGATCTCTACCAAGTGTGTTCAAATGGTCACGCTCTATTGATTTTTGGATTTTTTATGAATTTGTTTGTTCTTTTTTTGGGGCAAACCTTCAAAATTCTTCTCCCGTGAAACCGCTCACCCAATTGCTTCGATATCGTACCTAGACACTCCTGGGGATACCTAGTTCCCAATTTGTTCACCAGGTGGTGCTGCAATTTTTTTATGAATCTTTTGTATGGTTTTGTTATTTTTCACTTGTTTTCAGAACCATCCCTCAGATTAAGCTGAATTGTGATGGATATGTTGTTGTGGAAGGGTCAAACAGTTGTTTAGTAGGTGGCACTGCTTTGGATTCCTGATTTTTAAGGATTTTCAATTATGGTACTTACCAGTCAGTGGAGCTCTCCTATTGATTACTATGTAAGTCAATGGGCATTCTAATGCTAATTCACAGAACAACTTACACAAAATTTACCTTTTACTTGATAACTTGAGATCTGTTTTGAGTTAGCTACACATGTTAATTATTCTGTATGAAGGTCATGCTGAGACAGTACATGAATGAACTTGACCTCGTTTGTGGGGTCACAGTGCAACATACATGAATTTTACTCTTCATTTTAACTTGAGAACTACTTGAACTTTGATGTTGCACATGTAAGTGTTCTTCTATAAATGTCAGACTTACTCAGAACATGGTGTCCTTGATCCTTTCCCAAGTTCATAGAGCTGCAAGTGTGATGAATGTCAAGATCAGCTGAGGCACGGGCTGTTCACACAGCCCTCTTGTTTTTTTTTCGTAGATAACTTGAAAAGTCACTACCTGATTTGAACAAACAGACTATGTGGCAAGCTGGATGTGGGGCTCATATTTTGAACAGGAAAATTCTATCTGTCTGTCCTTTAAAATTTTTGCTGTTTAAATATTGTACTTTAAGGCAAAATGAATAAATATATAAATAGAATATATATAGATAGATAAGACAAGCAGAAACATATATAGCGAAAATGGTAAACTTAAAAACCATGTTGGTAACAGGCCCCTCATTTTAAGCTCAGCTGACTTGTCAGTCAGGTAAGCCTATAGGATAGTCAGCCGTCCATCATCCTGTGTCTGTAGGTCCACAATTCACATTTCTTACGTCTCCAAAATCACTGGCCAGATTCACTTCAAACTTGGTAGCAATGTACCTTGGGTAAGTCTATATCCAGGCTTGTTCAATTGGTCATGCTCCAATGGTTTTTACATTTTTTATGGATTTTTTTTTTCAAAGTTTTTGACCAAAACTTAAAAGATCTATCTTCTCTGAAATTGCCAGAGCCAGTTCCTTTGAATTTGCAAAGTGACACTTCTGGGGACCCCTAAACCATAATTTTTTCAAAGGGTTTTCTGCAGTTATTTTCTAATGTTTTATGCGTGTTAATGTGTTTTGTCAATTTCTCTACTTTTCTCCAGTCAAAAGTGTTCTCAATTATTCTGGAACTGAGTAAAGTCATACATTGATAACTTTGGTGAGATATCTTGCATACTTTTGAAATTGTATGATGTTAGAATTAGAAGAAATGGAACAATCTCTGGATATTTACTGCAATATTTGTAGAAATTTTTTATCAAAAGTACATCTTTGAATCCTCTTGACTCAAGTTTATCATGTTCAGTCTCAGGTTCACTATATGTTGGGTCCAATGGAAGTTTATTTATTGTACCTTTTAAATGACACAATTCATGCCAAAACATAGGTCTTGGCCTATAGGCTGGTTTTCCATTCAGTTAGTATAAAGCAGCAAATTAGAGCTATACAACCAGAAGAAAGAAAAATAAACACAAAAACAGTGGGTGAGATAAACATGTCGCTGGTATATATATATATATATATGAATATATGCCATATGCCTGTATGATGTGTAGGTGTGTATGCGAGGCTAACAAAAAGAGTGGTCCCATACAGTATTTAATAAAATCCTTACAAATTTTGACAAAATGTATGCTACTTTATTAATCAGAAAGTTCAGTTTAAATTTTTTTTATAAAGGAGACATCAGAACTAACCCCTAAAAAGATATTTGGGGCCCAGGTGTATTGTGTATCTGATTTGACAAGTAAAACCATGCACATGCGGATCAGTGATGGTCATCATAGTCAGCCTTCTTCATCAACATGTAGCCTATATACCATCACTTGTGTTGGTTTCCCTTGGCTATAACCCCACTATATACTTCAATCATTTACTTGATGTGTCAGGCCCACATCATTCACGGTGCCATAACCCCAATGGCTCGGCGGCCTTTTATACCTGGTCCGGCCAGCACTCTTTTCATTTTCATACTGGCCCAATGGCCCACTAAGAATTCTCAGACAGACAAGTATAAAATTCAAAAGGAGAATTTTTGATATATGTATTATGTTGCATATCTATATAGGCCTAGTCTGCAAGGAACTTGATGAGCTTAATGTGTTCATATTGCTTAAAAATAGCTTCATATATATTAGGTGCCAACCTAACCAAATATAATATGCCTACCTTTGATCATGTGATACTGTGGTGGAACTGCCAGAAATGAACTGCTATTAAATTGTGATCATAATAATCTGGGAGGACTGGCATCTGTGTATTCAAGGAGATGGTGAGAGTAACGCATTTGCACAAATGTGTTTCATCTCTATTTCGATTTAGATGCAAACATATTTAGCATTAGGTTCACATTTGAAAAGCCATTCATAACTCATCTGGAGCATGTTTCTGCATTTGTACCAATTTGCTTGAGTGGGACAGCAACTGAATAGCTTGTTGGTGAGGAATTCAAAGACACCATTTACATGATAATTTCAGATAGATACATGTGTTTGGGGACAACATTAGTTGGAAGGAGTTATAATGATGCTTAACACTGTAGTGTATTTGTATGTTTGACAGTTGCGGTGTACAGTAGAGAAACAAGCGGACGTCATCCATACCCTTGAGGCCAAGGTGGGTCGCTTGTGTCCATGTGATGGTCAAGGCTCCAGAGAATTGCATGCTGGGAGCCTGTCATAGCTGCATGCTTTCTCAGTAGGGGGCACCACTGGTACTGGTGGTGGTGGTGGGGCAAGATGCGCAACAAGGAACCACTGCTTTTAGTAGAGCCACCTGGTGGGGAGTAAAATAATAGATCAGATTGTTTGACCTTTGTTTTGGCACATTTGTATTACGTGTATGTTTATGTTTATGTTTACCATTACCAATTTCATTTATCAGGTTCTCAAAATTATGCTACATCTAGAATTGTGTACCGAAAAGACCTGCTTTTATACCTGGTGTCAAATAATGACTGGGCCGTTGTGCACACGCAAACGAATGCATATACAGTAAAACCTGGCCTCAAAGGCCAACCCTTGGGATGGCCCACTCATGGTCTGTCAAGAGAAGATGATCTGTCATAGGAGGTACAAACATGAAGAGTATGAAGCAAAGTATCATGAAGACATTGTCTTTAAGGTCAGGTCATCTCTCATTGGATGTGTCGCTGAAGACAGGGACACTGCATACAGTTTACAGTCAGCAGGGACTGGTTTATAGGGACACACAGAGATTTTTTTTTTGGTTGGGGGGGGGGGGGTCTTCATAAGTATATAAATCCATTTAGCCATGACATATATTTGAGATTTGAATGCAGCCCTGCCACATGCATGACACAGCTTACCATAAAACGGCCTGCAAGTCAACTAGTGTTGGCACACAGGGGTCCAGGCAGGTAGTTTTTGGCACATTAGATTTTATGAGTTACTCCCAGGCCTACAACTGTCACAAAATATGTTCATTCTTGATGTTCTGATTGAATTTAAAACAAAGACCTGAGTGTACTCTGACTGACATTGATAGATGATTATGGAGAGTCATGTTTACATTGTGCCATGAACAATTTTCATTGTTTTGGTGATGCATTGCAAACAGCAGCCTCATGAATGGACAAGTTAATTACTGATGTGATGATGCCTTACACAGTCATTCAGTGTCTGTCACACACATGCATGACTTGGCTGTTCAACATTACCCATTTGGTGACATCAGGAGGCTTGAGAGTTGATTAAATTAAAATCCAATCTGTGTCCAACGGAAACAGGCATTTTGAGGCAAGAATCGTCAGCAACAGTCAAAATTATGCCACTGCATGTGTCTTGATTCCTCCCATGTGGTTTCCTAAACAGGTTTATGTCCCAAATGTATCAAGGAGTGTTTCACCAAAATTTGGCATCTGACACTTATTTTAATAGTGGTATTCCGGTGTAGTGCTCATAATCTAGTCTTTTGTGAAATGTTGTATATAATTCGAATTTCATCAGATGAAGTGTGACAGATCATTTTAACTTTGGAAGCATTACATGTGAAGATTTGTTACATCAGGAGAGGTCCATTGCCTCTATTCATGAAGTATCTGCACTGGCAAATTTTTTTGTTTTTTGTTTTTTTTTCCAGGCAGTTATTTATTTAGAGAAAAGGAAAGAGACAAGTACCATGTGTTAAAGCTAAGTCTGTGTCTGTTCATTACTAACCTGAGCACTTTTGAAAC
Organism: Hermodice carunculata; assembly: GCA_964020975.1. Lineage (NCBI taxonomy): Eukaryota > Metazoa > Annelida > Polychaeta > Eunicida > Amphinomidae > Hermodice > Hermodice carunculata. The sequence goes on along the minus strand of CAXHWN010001131.1, from coordinate 1,848,743 downwards.
TTAGTTGTTTCTTCTTGAGAGGTTGGAGGGAGAGGTTAGTAATGAACAGATACAGACTTCACTGCAACACATGGTACTTCACCTTCTCCTTGTCTCTGTTGATTCTCTAAGTTTACAGCAGCAGGGTAAGCCTGCCAGACCAACCAGCAAGATTAGTGCAGGTACATGTTCCTTGATGGCATATGCCACAGATCTCTTACAACCAAAACTCGTGTTTTGAGGAATAATGAAGACCACAGCATTAGTGGCCAATACACGCCAGGGGTGTCTCCATCACACTCCCAACACTCAGTTGAGATCTCCAGATCATTTAGAATCAACTGCGCCTCTCGACATATATATGATTAAGCGAGAGATAACACACGGAATCTCCACATCATTTATAAGATTGCTAGATATGAATGATCTTCAGAGAAATCCAGAATTTTGATGTTCAACCATTACAGGTTGGCTTGGCACTTTTGACTGTGGGTTCTATTTTTTACTCCCCTTCAGTTAATTAACTAGCTGGTCTTTTATTGTGGCTGGAATCTATTACCATGACAATCAAAATATGAATCCTTGCATTCATCACCATAAATTCTTTTGAAGATTTCTTTTGATTATTTTTGTTATATGTAGAGATGAACATATATATATTCTGGTTGACAACTGGGCAGAGTGAAAATGTGGCCTTTATCTAATGGACAAAATGGAGTGAATTCACTCTTGCTGATGTCATGTTATTTTTGCAAGTGCTGGATAATTTTCCACGGACCAATGTAAAATAAAGTGTTGTCACTGATTTTAGACAGTTTTCACACAAAGCAAGTGCGTTCATTTAAAACAATAATAATGTTATGTCTGTAAATTTATTTTGTGAGAACAATGTAATGAATTTATCAAAAACAGCTTAAGTTGCAATTTGGGAGGTACATTTCCAAGAAATTGATGCCTGCTTGGGAAAAAAATGTATTTGTAATTACCAATTCTTGAACCAATATTCTTGGGTAAATAGGTGTCAAATCTGTGTTATTCTTTATGCATCACAGAACAGATTTATAAACAGTATTTTTCAATAGAAAGATAGATACATGTAGGACACATTACAACACTGTGGGTCACCTAAGCTGATCAGCACACACTTTAGGTGCCTTGCCAGTAGATTTATAAACAGTATTTTGCAATAGATACACATTGTATCATTGTGGATCAAGTGGCTGGTTGGAGCAAAAACAGAAAGTGAGAAGCCTGTTGTACACTGGACACTCTGTACACTCTGTACACACTGTACACTCTGTACACACTGTACACTCTGTACACTCTGTACACACTTTACACTCTGTACACACTGTACACTCTGTACACTCTGTACACACTGTACACTCTGTACACACTGTACACTCTGTACACACTGTACACACTGTACACTCTGTACACCTATATGTCCTTGAGGAAGTACAGTATTGGTCCCTTGTTTGTAGTTTATAAAATGTCTGTCATGTGAGTTGATTTTAGTGTTGTACATAAAAACATTATCATTATGGGAGTTAAGATGTCACTAGATGTCTTTAATCAGCTGATCTATGAGCCCGATCAGATCAGCACAAAGTGGCAATTTTATGATTTCTACCTTGATTTAGCCATTCCAACTCAAAATAAAGCTGATGGGACAACTTGAGTGATTCCACTCTTGGGACATTCAGTATTTACAAAAGTTGAAAGCTAATTAAGAGCATATCAGATCAGGGGAAAGGGGCCGTCCAATAGGTTTTGAAACCAAACTTTACCAGAAATGCATTTAAAATAGTTTGACATCAGCTCATGCCACTTCCAGTGATGTGTATAACTAATGTGATAGTTTAAATGTATGTGAACAGAAGCTTGTCGTACAGGTATGTAACTTATCAGACATGTAATATGTGGAACTTTGCATGCATGTACTGTATATAAATGGCCATGCATGCCCTATGTGTAACTGACCATACAAGCATGTATCTTGCTCTGTAAGGATATGATGTACCATAACTTACAATAGATGTGTGTAACTTATTATACTTGATACATGTGTATATTTGCCAAAAATACCACCAAGCTTTTGCCACTTTGTTGCCAAAAACTTTATGTATGTTATAATATTTATATTGGGTGCTGAAGTCTGGGTTATGATCACCTGTAATGTTTCATATCAAGTAAAATTGACCATCATAAATACCAATGTATGGTTAAAACTAAAAACCCGAGTACCAGTACCTGATCCTGACATTTTGACCAGGTTTGCAATGTGTACAATCCAGTCTATGTGTTGTTAATGTTGTTGTTTTGTTGTTCTCCTCCTCCTCCTCCTCCTCCTCCTCCTCCTCCTCCTCCTCTTTAAATTATGTGTAATTGCAGTATATATATTTTGACTTACATTGTCAGTGCTGTTCTGCTGAAAATCTGTGTAACAAATTTTTCTTTACTTGTAGCATTTTTTCTTCACTTTGCTTTTTAGCTCAGCTGACTTGTCAACTGAGCTTACTTGGTGGTTAGGCATCCGTCGTCCATCTGTCTGTCATCCATCGGCGTCCACGATTCACATTTTGGACTCCTTCTCCAAAACCACTCGCCAGATTAACCTCAAACTTGATGGGCATGTACAGGTACCTTGGGTGGCTCGCTACCAAGTTTGTACAAATGGTCATCCTCCAGTGATATTTTATAATTTTTTTTGTTCTTTTTTGGAGCAAACCTTAAAAAATCTTCTCCAAAACCTGCCAACCCAATTGCTTTGATATCACACAGGAACACTCCTAGGGACTCCTAGTTCTTAATTTGTTCACCAGGTGGAGCTGCAATTTTTAGCTCTGCTGACTTGTCAGTAGCTGAGCTTATCTTATTGTTCTTCATTCGTTGTCCATCGGCAACAATTGACTTCTTCTCCAAAACCGTCAGCCAGATTCACTTCAAACTTGGTAGCAATGTACCTTGGGTGAGTCTCTACCAAGCTTGAACAAATGGTCACATTCCAGTGATTTTTGTATTTTTTATGATTTTTGTTGTTCTTTTTTTAGGCAAACCTTAAAAAATCTTCTCTGAAACCACTGACCTGATTGTTTTAATATCACACAGAACACTCCTAAGGATTCCTAGTTCTTACTTTGTTAACCAAGTGGCGCTGCGATTTTTTTCTAATTTTTTTATGATTTTTTGTGTGTTATTGCTACTTTCGACTTCTCCAGAACTGTCCCTCAGATTAAGCTGAAAGTTGGTGGATCTGTTCCTTGTGGAAGGGCCAAACAAAGTTGTTCACTAGGTGGCAATGCTGGGGGGTCCTGATTTTGAATGTTTTTTTTTTTCAATTCGGGTACTGATCAGTAAATGCACCTTTCGTATTGGGCCTTCTGATGCTAATTCACATTTTGGATTTCTCCTAAGAAACTGTCAGTCAGATTGACTGCAAACTTAGTGGCAATGTACCTTAGGTGGGTCTCTACCAAGTTTGTTTAAATGATCATGATCCATTGATTTATGTATTTTTTATTTTATTTTATTTGCTTAAATTGTTAAAAAGTTTTAATTGGAAAGTTCAACATGGGAATATCTTGTAATGGTTCTAACTTAAATAATTTAGGCGAGATTTGTGTCAAACTTGGTAGGGATGTACCGTTGATAAGTGCTACCTATTTTGTCCAATCCCAAGTTCACAGAACCACAAGTGTGATGAATCTCTACTTCAGCTAAGCATGGGCTGCTCATACAGCCCTCTTGTTTCATCATACATGTAGGTCAGACGAGCATGGGCTCATGAGAGCCCTTTTGTTTTTTATGGTCATTATCTGAACTTGTGCATGTGTATATCAGTATACTTTTACAGGAACATTATAGGGACAAAAGTCTATTACATGTGGGGGTATGATGGCGCCACTAGTCATAGAAAGTGGAACTAGCATTACAGGTGTAAAAAGTATGTTAAATTCATTACTTTTATTATGAACTGAGCTGCAACTTCTAGATTTACACCAAATATGTGTTAAGCAAACAGTCAAATTTTGAATGACCTTGATCTGATTTTCTAAGGTCATATAGGATGTCATTAAGGACGCTAGAATATACATTTTGAGGAATAAAGGCTAGCAAAACCATATTGTGCTAGGAATGTGTATCACATATGAAAGTTCAATATTGCACAATCTGAGTGACCTTAACCTATTTTCTCAAGGTCACAGAGGAATACATATCAGAAAATAATTTTGTTTATGGTTATTACATGTACATGTACATCTGAACTCGTGCACATGTATCAGTATACCCTTGCAGGAGTATGATACAGACATGATGTGTGGGTCATGATGAAGCCCCTGGTGGAATTCAGTGGAACTAGGTTTCTAGGTGTTAAAACTACATTAAGTTTATTATTTTTATTATAAATTGAGATGGAAGTTGTAAATGTACATAAAATACACAATAGGCCAATGATCAAAAATTGTAAAATTTTTGGTGACCTTCACCTTTTTTTCAATGTCATTAAGGATATAGATGTAGTAAAGGGTGCTGAACGTGACATGTAGAGAAATTAGAAGGGTGACAATGCCAAATGTGCCACAAATGTATATCATATATAGAAATTTGATATTGCATAATGTGAGTGACCTTGACCAAGTCTGCCAAAGTCATGGAGGAAGGGCATACCAGGAAATGATTTTTTGTGATGCTGATGACCTTTTTGAATTCTGATGAAACTGCAAAACTTGCACTAAATATGCATTAGGCAAATGGTCAAGTTTTGTAATATGTTGAGTGACCCTGACCAATTTTTCAAGGTCTTTAAGCACTTAAGAAAATGATACCAAATTCAATATGTTGAAAGAGTAAGGGGCACAAGACTAAAGTGCCATCTGTTTGTTCATGTGGAATTTTGATGTTGCATCATATGAATAACCTGGACTGATGTCTGCAGGTCACAGAGCCAATTTAATGTACATGTATTTCAGGAAATGAATTTTTGGTGACAGTCATCAGATTATATGTAAGCAGAGCATTAGGCTCAGGGGCCACTTGTTTCCCCTTTCAAGTTGGACCACTTTACTTTAATTTCCAGCATGAACAGAATTATTTTGTAGTTTTTATAATAGGACCGTTAAAATGTGTGAAAAAATGGGTTGCTTGCACAATACCTTTAATCCAAATTATCTAGCACTGTGAGCTACCACTGCAATACAGCAATCGCACCCCAGCTCTTCACTTGACAACCAGCCTTTCTCCGTTGCTGAGTAGGTGACTCAATTCTCGGCCGTCTCACACAGTTCTGGCATCAGTCTGTTGTGCGTTGTTTTTCTGCTATCTTCCAGTTGTTATGTGAAAATAACGTGATCACTGGATGTTCTGGTGTCGGACCTTTACCCACAACAAAATGTCCTGCACAAATTCTGCCAAATTTGCCTGTGCATAATCTTCTGGTCTTCTCACCATATTCAACCACTCTCATCGTTTCTGTTTGTCTTTCTTTGGAGGGAAATTGTGGAAAGTTACGCTGTGCATCCCAGGATGTTTATCCAGTTTACCCAGTTTTCCATGTACACTCAGGAACTGTGCAATTGCAGACTGTCATAGTACATGTAGGTTGTGAATACTCCCGTCATACATTGAAAAAATAACCATCAACTTTGGGGCTGTCTTTTCCCTGTACATGTACTTTAACTAAGATGCAATGTGGCTGCTATATTGAAGCGACCTAACCTGCCACAAGGTGCCGGGAAATGACCGTAGTGGCTACCGGCAGTACGAGTTAATTTGGACTTAAGGTATTGTGTGCCTCCTGACAAAATTGTGATGTATGTGTTGTTAATGGTCCATGGGGAAATTCACAGTGAGAAATTATAAAAAGAGGAAGCAACCATTAAGAAGGACACCTGGTGGCAGAACCTTATGCGCAGTGGTGCACGGACATTGACTGCCTGGTGACAGTCAGAGATGATTCGATCTGTAGCACATTATGTACTATTCATTGGTGCAGGGAAGAATGAAATGACTGCAACTTTGTGCAATATTTACATTTGTTCCTGAATTACACTTGTGAATCGGTAGGATCAGGTGCAACCAGCATTATATGACAGAAACAATGCATATCTGTATATGCTGTACATGTATGCCAAGGTTTTGTACTGCATTTTATTTACAGATTTGAGGAACTTGATATAGCTCTGGAAAAAAGTTCATATGCAGAACGTACAACCTTTTAGCCTTGTGGCTGTACTAGGGCAAGAAAAAGCCCCCGCGCCCCCCCCCCCCCCAAAGATGATGATGATGATGATGATGATGATGATCATCATCATCATCATCATCATCATCATCATCATCATCATCATCTCCTAAAAAAATTATTATATTTCAGTCACACAGTCAGTTTATAAATTGTCTGTGAACATGTTCCCACCAACGTCCAATTACCAGTATCTACCAAATGTTGCCTGTTGAAATATTAATGTTTTCTTACCGTCCATAATTGTAATTTTCACCTCCAAAGGTGAGTCATTTGATCTTTGAATTATATTGCTATAACCAAATCCAATGAAGAATGAACAATAGTTGTAGCATTTAATATTTACAACTTTTGAAGGCTCACAAACAGATTTGCTTTTAAACATCTCTTCTGGTTAAACCTGTTCCCCAAAGCTCTACACACCACCAACCACAGGCAAACTTTTGGCAGCTAACTTTATCATACATGTATATGCACAGCATCCTGCATTCATGACCCTGAGGTCATTACCCAAAACCCTATACAATGTATTACTTAAAACAAGGTGGCATCACCAGTTCACCCGAAAGAACACACGATTATCATGGATACTGTAAATCGATCTGGTACATTCAATCTTGACCGCACCATAGCTCTTACAAGCCCAGGCCAAGTGCACCACAGACGTGGCCTTATAGGATTGGGGGGGGGGGGGGCCTCATTCGGGGTTGGATGGGTGGGAAATATCCTATTTACTGCATGGAGAAGTGGCCTGTGTAGAGGGGTGGCCTCTGGTCAGGGGGCCTCATACACTTTGTCAGAGGGAGGCCACTGGACATGTATTAATATTAATATGTTGCTCTTGGGTCAAACAAAGTGCTCTCTTAACTCCATGCATGGCCTTAGACAAATGTTGAGATGATATAACTCGGCATATCACATTCCAATCGGTAAATTCCCCATATATTCACAAAATTACAAGATTAACATTGTACTTACTCAAGTTGTTTTGTATAATGAAAGATTTAGTTGCAGTGCCATTGTGTCGAGTCTTACTGCAGCCTGATTGGCCAGGTAATGTAAAAATGCCTCTATCAAAGCCATCACATGTTTAACATGGGTACAGATGGAGTCATGTTTTCAATAAATGGCACACTCCCAATGATCTCTGTATTGAATTCAATTTCAGAGACATTAGGGTGCAACACAGCATAGTCTCATCTTTGCAGTGAGTTGAATATCAAGTGCACTGCTTAGTTGTGAATCTGAGGCAATCAAGTTGCAGGACAGGAGATGTAGCCCCACAGTGTAGCCCCACAATGTAGCCCCACAATGCAGCCCCACAATGTGGACACAGAGAATGGAATTTGTTACAGAGAGTCAATTCTGTCAGAAGACTGGGGGTGTTACAGGGCATTCATTTTAGACTTTGGCAGAGAAATAGTTGGCCTCCAAAAGGAGACCAGGCTGGGCCCAGTGAGTCAATTGGTTTGGGTGTCTCCCACCAGAGGTCATTTCAGTCTGCATGCATGCAGGGCTGAAGTAGCATATTCGCATTGTTTCATTTATTCTTTACCGGACCTCCTCCCTGCTATGTACCCTACCAGTACAAAGTGTTTGGGCGTCCAGGGGAGAAAAGATCATCTTGAAATTAAGAGTCCAGTTGCATATACAAAGCAACTGTTTTGCTGTCAAAATTTTCCAGCATTCCTGTTCCTCATAATTCTGGCCAATTGGATTGATTTTGTGAATAAATAGATGAATGACTAAGCTGCTTTCTTTGTCGTCACCAAATACTGAGTTCAGTCTTATGTACATGTATACCAGATTTGGTGTACGTTTAATGGGAAAAAAATCCTGATGCAGTATGTGTGTGTCTGATATTTTGTACAAATGAAGTGCAGTTGGCAGGCTAACTTAATCAGGGGCCTTAATAAATAACACATGTGATCAGGTCTTTTGGGTTGGAAAATGCTGGGTTCAGTGTCAAATTTAGGTAAATATGGTATTTAACCCTTTCCTGGTCAGAATAAGACAGTCAAAAGCTTTCCATCGAGTAGATTCAGGGTGCACTGCACCCAACCTGTGTGCATGCATCTGTTGACATGGAGTGTTCCATGATGATAAGTCTTGTCTACAATTCTCAGCAGATATGTATTCTTTTAATGTGAAATTTAAGAAAAAAAAATAGAGCAGAGACAATTTACATCTTGTTGGTTTGAGCTTGAAAGGGTTAACAAAAAAAGGAAGTACACACAGAAACCTGTCTGAAAACACTGTCTATGGGGATGATCAAATTGTGGCCTCTCAAGACAGGTGGTCTGTCATTGGAGTGGGTCTTTCAAGACCAGGATCACTGTACCAAGTATTCTCGAAAAATGAGGAAGGGCAAGTGGTTAACCTGGAGGTAATTTTGAAATCAGTGATAACAGTAGATCAGCTGGTTAACAGAGAGGTACATGTACATTGTACTAGCAGTTTTGAAATCAAGTTGATAACAGTGGGTCAAAATGGTTAACAGTGACATAGGTAAGTGTGGGGTTAACTATACTGAATTGATTCAATGATTCATTTTTTTATACGCCTAATGATGCAAGTTAGGTGTTGACTTCTGTTGTGTAAAAATAGTTAAATTATATTTATATAATGTGGGCTACATTTATAAGTAGGCCTATCAACAAAAGGACATCATATTCGCTTAATTCCATAATACATCAGCCCGGGATGTTTGTATTGGATGGTGCCCCCAGTCAGCAGGATGACTTGTCCGGGGATTAAATGCACAGAAACAAGTCTTGCACTGGTTCCCCGCTGATGACCCTATTTTACATAAAGCCTAAAACTTTTTTCTTAATTTCAAATTTTATGAATGTGATTTGTTCCTTACACAAAATAATTTTTATAATGATTTAGCACTGTATAGTTTTTCGGTGAGTGGTACGGAACAGGACTTTGTTCTTGGAATATCGGACTTGATAGTGTTCAAATGGTATTTGGACTTACAGATTTTTGGGTTTGTTAAGTTATCTTTTTATTAAATAGTTTTCAAATCAAGATGAAAACAGGTCAAGTGGTTAACAGGGAGGCAGTTTTGAAATCAAGGTGACATTAGTAGGTCCAAGTGGTTAAAGCTGCCTTTTAAGCAGTAACCAGGACTTGCTGGTTGTATGTAGTATGCAATAGTTGAACACAGGATAGCTGGACACTGTGTCTGTTTTCAGTGAGTCTCCTATGTGGACTGTCTCACCACTGCTCAATGATCTGTTGTTATTCATTTGCATGCTGTTTGCTGTTTGCCTGGCAAATAGACTAATGTATGTTTTCTCCACTGCACTTGAAGTGTAGTACAGAAGTTAGTCTGCTTTGCAGGCATATTTTCTGATGACAGGACACTTGATCTGGAAGGGGGTGGAACATACAACATACAGAGGTAATTTTACTCAATCTTGAACATGAAAAGGGAACAGAAAAAAAAAAATTGTGCTGAAATGGGTAAAATTAAAGTTTTTTTTAGTTCAATTTCCTATCACTTACAGAGATTTAATTATTTTAATAGCTTAATCCAGATGTTTATTTTCAAAAAATTTATAGTTTATATGATCTCATATACGTGTGCATGCAAATCTAGTGTACATGAGGACATGTTTGGAACAAGTCCATGTTTTCTGTTAAGTGCTGTAAAAGGGTGGCAAGGCTTTAACAGGGGTGTGGCCTTAGTAAGGGAGTGGTCTTAATAGGGGATAGAATTTAAGGAAAAACCAAGACAGGACTGTAAATTGGCCTTTAACACAGCAATGGTCTCTCTGTGGACATGATCTTAATGAAACCTTCTACTGTATTTCAAAATGAAGTTCACGTGTATAGCATATACCACTGATCTCTTTCACCTTTTTCCACAGTGGTATAGCTTAACCCAAAGATGAAAACAAGCTAAATGTATAATGTAGCTGACAAATCCGGTACTGGTGGGTCAATATGGCCACCATGTAAATTTACAGATGGAGCCATATTGACACACGAAGTGAAACAGACCATCAAACACAAATTACAGGTTTTAAGAGTGAGCTGAAGGGTTCAATTTAGATAAATCGCCATTTTATATGAATCGATAAAGCAGAAATACTTGCTTGTTAGTATTTAAAAGAGGCTGCAGAATCAGCAGAAATTGTTCCATGCAAACTGAGGTTACCCTGTCACATGGACTTAATTCTCCAATTTTCTTGTCTGAAAATAGGCAGTCATTTATCAGAACAATTTTCCTGCAAGAAATGACGTGCTCATTAATCTGAAATGACCGTGCAGCACTGGCAGAAAGCTGGGGCAACCCGAACCCTGTCTGACCCTCAAAGGAAGTGAGTGGTTTTGAAAATGTCATACAAAGGGCAGATGAACAGTGGTCCATCTGTGATAAACATAGAACTTTTCACCACCTACTGTTGTCTAAGTCTAGTCACAGGTGGAGTGTCTTTGTGTGTTAGTTTCTGCTGTATATTCATTGTTCTAGCATTAAGTTCATTCCGCTGATGATTTATCATGATATATAGAGGCAACAAAGTTGTTTGTATTTCGAGAGTTATGATAATGGTTGGAAGCACCATGGATTACAGTAATGTGTGGATTGTGTTGATAGTTACACTTTAGTTAAAGTGTACATATGTGTTTATTTTTATCACATTTCCCAATGTTTTGTGCATTGTTTGCTTTATAATTTAATAAAAAAAAGTTATAAATATATTTGATTTGGTTATGTTATGTTTCATTTGATTTTATTAGCTGTAGTGGTTTCCTTCCTAGAAATAACCTCATAGTAAAAAATTTTTTCTTTTCATTCTGTTTGATTTATTATCCTCACTAGTATCTATCATAAAAACAATACCTTTCAGTGTATTAGTTTTTAGTTCCTGATAGCTGTTCCTGGGAAATCTGTTGCTAAGGTCTGTTGTATAACGAAATTAGAGTTCAGTTTCTGTGGAACTTGCAGACAACATTGTACAGTTTCCAGAACCATGGGAAGTCACTGATTGATTAAGATTCTTCGCATCATCTCCAACACACCTTTCCTATATGAGAAAAATCCAGCAAGTTCAGTCTGTATGCTGAAGTGATCTGAAAACATGTAGGAGATACCACGCATTATCAGGATATGCCTCTTGTGTCACTGCCACAATTTTATAGTCAGAGGCCCTTTTCACTGCCTTAATCCAAGAAACAGTGTAGAATTAATTTTTGACCTGCCTGGGCACCCTTGTGCCAGATCTTCCTTGGCACGTTCCACTGAGCACGATAAGACATACAAAATGTGCCTCTGCGATCACGTCATACTGGCTGGTTCAGTGGTTCGAACAGGCACTGTGGAAATAAGTAGCGTGTGTTTGAATCCTGCCAGCAGTGTACAGAAATGTAAATTTTTTTTTCTATATTAAAGCAGAGAGAAAACTAGTTCTCCATGGCAAAATTCAAAGTCCAGCATTCTTATCACCGAAAGTAGTTCTCATACAAGAGACATCCGCAGGTATTTAACTGTAAAAACTGCAGAAGAAATCCCTGACAGTGACAAAAGAGGCATGGTTTAAATTCTTTTGATTGCCTTTTAATTTTATTTCTGTGCATTGTACCTCCACCTGATTTCCCTCAAGAAGAGAACATTTTATTTCACAGTGGAACATATGTGTATACAAGGCACATTTGTATTGGTCTATAGCAGGTAAATTAACATTGATTATGCACTTTGAAATGCATGCAGAGGGACATTTCATAAATGATCTCTTTTTATTGATTTTGTGTATAATATGGTCAGTGATAATTGTAGGTTTTCCTCCATGGGACAACATCCATTAGCTTGGTGCTTTAAATGTGTCGTCACACAGGAAAACAGAAAAAAAATGTTGCAGTTTGAACACTAGACAGGTGCTTTCTTGTGCTGACACCTAGAAGTGAATCTGCAAACTAAGGTTGTACAATGACATCCAGACACTGCAAAAGAAACATGGTTTATAGTACTTTACAGTCATGTACATATAGTTGTAGTGGAGTATCTGTGTTTAATTTTAATTTTTTCGTATAAACCTTGGTTTGTGTTGTGTAGTATTTCCAATTGAACTTGTGATAGGTGAAGAATAACATCGTGTGTTTTTTATTTGTGCAGAGGGAAGGGTTGGGATGGGGGTATATCTCCATTCTGATTGATGTACATGTGCATCATGTGGACCCTTGCATTATCAAAACGTGCAGATGCAGCTCCTTGTACATTTCCTATGGGACATACAGTAGTCCCTCTTTTGAAAGACCACTCCTGTGGGAGACCACCTCCTTTGAGAGACCACAGTTGTCAGGTCTTTCTGTAGTACTTTTCATGTTATTTATACCTCCTTTGAGGGACCACCTGGTTTATGTGACCGCCTTTTGGGTGGCACTAGGGGCGGTCTCTCAAAGGAAGGACTTCTGTCTCTAATACAGACATTGTGCTGTTTGTTCTCGGATGCACGATCCTTTATTTTTGGGGTTTTTTTAGTCAGTCAGGTGGTCAAATGATGCATAAGAACTTCATTGCAGCCACCTTGGCCATATCACAAGCCACTAGGGGAGTCCAGGAGCAGTATGTGTGGTGCCTGTGTGAGAAACCTCTAAGTGTACATGTATGTATATGGCCAGCTCTATTGAACACAAACCAAGATTATGTGCTTTCAATTTGATTTTGCTGCTCAATGTGGCATGAGACAAATAACCCTCCTTTGAAGCACACTGGTGACCAAGCCTGCATACAAAGTGAATTACTGCTGAGGAAAACTGTTGACTTATAGGGTCACAGTGAACCAGTGGTTCTCCTCGGCAAAGGGTATCTTTATAAAGAGAAGAAAAAGGAAAAGCAGATAAGATTTGATATATGGTTGCTGACTTATGCTGGGGCAACATGTCCACACCTGTTGCCATTCAATCTTTTGTCATAATTTGGAAGTGGAATGACACATTTGTTCCTCTGGTGGCATGTATCGTGCCAGTCCCCATTGAATCCAACATGTTGGATGAGGCACTAAGTTGCAGTGTGGTCAATTACATCTGGTAGACATGCATCTGCTACCAATATAGGCCTTATGATGTGAGATTATAGCCTGGTCTTATTAAGTTCTCATTGCGGTCAGTTTGCTCATTTAAGTTAGCCCGTGTCCGTATTACCTTTATTTTTGTGGCTTGAGCCTCTCCAGATCCATTCTGAGATCCTGTTCTGTACTTTGCAATCGTGGGTAGAGACTGAATTCACGGCCATTGATCAGTTTGACCCAATGTGACAGGTTCACCAGGCCAGATGGTAAGAAGACGGTCATCAGCCAAATACACATGAAGGTCAAGGTAACAGGGCTGACCAACTTACTGCCTTCATCTTCATTTTTCTTGATGCGGGAGGGTTCAACATTTTCATCAGCTTTGGAAAGTGCACAGAGTAATATTTTTGTGCATTGTTTTCTTCATGCAGGGAGAATACATACTCTGACTCAAACACCAAAAAACATTATTTGCCAGTTTGTCAGAAACGGGAACCAAAAGTTCTGAAAAACCTGTATATATACTTTTGCTTTTTTAATTCCAATGCAAATGCATGTTCTTTGTCAAATGACAAAGAAAGATTGTCATTACACACACGCGCACACACACACACACACACGCACGCAGGCATGCACGCACGCACGCATGCACACACACATATTTATATATATGGTACACGTATATGGAAGTTGTACTGTTTAATAATTTACAAAACCCACAGTTTCATTCACAAAACCCAGGGTTTTCTTTAAAAACCCTTCGTTTTGCATGATTATTGAATTTTGATATGATTTTGGATAAAATCCTTGGTTTTCCAAAAAAACTATGGGTTTTGTGTACAAAACCCAAGGTTTCATGAACAAAACTCAGGGTTAATGTACAAAACCTTGGGTTTTGAGCATGAAATCCTCAGTTGAAGAGTAAAACTCAAGAGTAATTTGATGACAAAACCCTCAGTATTGCCAGAAAACCTAAGGTTTTGTAACTCTATATGAATTACAGACCAAAATTCATGGTTTTCCTGTACACAAAATCCAGGGTTTTGTGTGCAGAAAAAAAAGTTTATGATGCGTGGAGTCCTGGTGGCACTACTGGTGGTTTTCAATGGAACTAACATTGTAGGTATAAAAAACACATTAAATTCAGTGTTATGATCATAAATCAAGATGGAGCTTTGAAACTTACACCAACTATGCATTAGGTCAGTGGTCAACTTTTGTGAAAATTTAGATGACATTGATCTATTTTTTGAAGGTCAAAATACAAATTGAATATGTCATTGATTATGAGAAGTACAAAATATCGATGTAAGTGAACTAGGGTTAATAAATTGATACAAAATATGCATTGTACATGGGTATTGATATTTATACTCTATGAATGACCTTTAACCTACTTTTTAATTGCCTGTAAGGCAGACCAAGTTCTGTGTTACCACACTTGGTCTGTCCATTGAGATGATTTTATTGTTTGTAAGGGAAACAAAACTATACTGTGACCCTCCCCACTAGACTGAGACACCAATCAGGAAGTTCATTTTCTCCTAGACCAGTAGCAGCCTCTGGTCCCTAATGCACTGAAGCCTGTTATCATAGTAACCATACTTAGCCAATTACAAACAGAGTCACTTTTTCAACATTAAAACAGTGACCTTGCCAAAGAAGGGCAGAACCCTGCAGAGTAGACAAAATCTTGGGTCTGCTTTAGAAGCAAACATTTGAAAGGTCACTGATGGAATAAAAGTGAAAAAAAATTATGGACATTAATTGTTAGGGTCCTTAATTTGTCATAGAACTCCATGAAATGTGGTGAGAATGTTGGGGAGGCAATAATGTTGAAGTATAATAACTAGTGGTGCCAGTCAATGCAAAATACCAGGCAATGTGTTTTGAGACAATTATAATTCATTTTCATCAGAAAGAATGAGACTATGATGGCTCTAGGTGATTTTTTTATATTACATAATCTGGGTGACCTTGATCTTCTGTCCCAAGGTCACAGAGGCCATAAAGTTAAGGACTCGCTCATTGTTGTCTTGGCGGATGCAACAATATCCATCATAGGAATGGCACAAAAGTAAGCTGTGATTAAGCAAAGTGCCATCAGATGGATAAATCAGAGTCTTAGATCGCACAAGCTTTTACATGTTCAGAAACCACTTGAGGACTCACAACTTTGAAATGAAGATGTAGGAGCAATATGTCCATGGTGCCAGTGGAGCATAAGGCCTATGGGCCTCTTGTTTATGAATTTTTTTCGTTCAGATTTTGGCAAAATTAAAAAAAAATCTTTTTCTCCGAAAACACTTGACTAATTGCTTCAAAATTGCACAGGGACACTTCTAGGTACCCTTAGACCTTAATTTTGTTTGACAGGTGGTACTGCAATATTTTAATGATTTTTTTTTCTTTTTTTTGCTATTTTTAACTTCTCCAAAATGGTCACTCAGATTATGCTGAAAAGGTGCAAATGTTCCTTGTAGAAGGGTCACACAAATTTGTTCACCAGTTGGTGTTGCTATGGATCTGTGATTTTTAACGAGTTTTTCAATTCAGGTACTTATGGGTCAGTGCATACCTGTACATTCCTATTAATTACCATGTAGGTAAATGGGGATTGCTGTGATAATTCACATTTTCAACTTCTCTCCAAAACCCTCAGCCAGATTCACTTTAAACTTGGTGGGGATGTACCTTGCATGGGTCTCTACCAAGTTTGTTCAAATAGTCATGATCCAGCAATTTTTGAATTTCTTTTATTTATTGTCTTCACTTTTTTGACAAAACCAAATAAAATCTTCACCAAAGGCACTTGGCAAAGTGTTTTGAAATTGCATAGGGACAGTAGTGGTTATAACAGCAAAACTTACATGGTGCATCAGTGACCTTGACCTTATTGTCAAGGTCACAGGTCTACCTACATGAACTTTACTGTTAGCGTCATAAGTTAATCTGTGACATTGATGTTGCACATGGTGGTGGTCCTGTATACGGGGCAGAATTACCCAGTACATGAATGACCTTGACCTTAGTTCCACTTGAGGTAACTCTGGGACTTTTCTGAATTTTATTGTTTACCGGATAATTTGAGAACCTTTTGAGCTATGACCTTCATGTTGTTGGTGGTCCTCTGTTAAGGCCAGACTTGCACAGTGCATGGATGACCTTGACCTCATTTTCAAGGTCACAGTGCCACCAATGTGATGAATGTCTTAAGTCAGCTGAGCATGGGCTGGACACACAGCTCTCTTGTGTTTAAAAACTCTGGGTTTTGTGAATTGTTGAACAGTACAGCTTCCATACATGTGTCTTTAAAATGTATACCACTATATTGTCCATTAGGCAAAATATTTGCATCCCTATGAAAATAATAAGCCATCCCGTCATAGCCATGGCAAAATGAAGAATTTTAACTCTCTAGCAAAAATAAACTGCACAAATCAGCTGCATACAGGGTTTTTAAAATTTTAATCAAGAAAGTGTAGTTTGATCACTAGAGAAAGGCCAAATTCCATTAGGCAACTGCACAATGTAATTGTCAGCATCCATGTATTGCTGGTGGCAGCCACTAGATTTGAGCCCTGAAATATATGGTGACATTAGGAACAAGAAAATACAATATTTCCAAGTTAACAGAAAACTGGTAAGTAATTTGTTGTAAATATAAAAGAGGATAATTATTGTGAAATGACAAAGTTTGGTGTATGATATATTCATTTCTTTCATTTATACTGGTTTCAAAGGTCCAGACCTTTGATCTGTAATCTACACTTTGTATTGTGTTGAATTGTATTGATACATGATGGTTCTATTATTTTGCTTTTGTTGTCACCTTTCAATACAGATGTTATCAGGTGTCACCAGTGACCTGGTTTTTGTGAACCCAAACCGTTTCTTTTCATCTCTTCATCATCATCTATCCCAGATAATAAAGTTTCTTTTCAATAATTTGACATACTCCATATGAAAATGATCTATTTCCTCTTGTCATCACAGGCACCAATGTACAAGTCTTGAGTGGTACTGCATGTAGAAGAGGTTTGTATTACAGTAACCGCCCACATTACATTCAGATACAATTCTCGGGAAAGGGAAGGGAATGATGTCCCCTATATCCTTCTTGACAGATTCTGTATTCAGTTGCACCCTGGCAAAACCTTGCTTTCATTGTTGCAGCAGTTCTAATGCTGCAGATGTTGAGAGCACACCCAGCCTGTGCTTGCTTGGGCTCAAGCAATGCCATTACTTCTTGTGTGTCATTCACAGCTATAGTTATTGATTGAGGTGAACTCACTGGCATATAGTTCATTGGGGCACCTCTCTATTAGTATTCAGCTGATGCAAAAGAGAGAGAGAGGGAAAAAACTCTTTTATTTACAGATTAAAAAAATGTATATTGAGAGTTTATAATACTATACTACATTGTTTGAATATATTAATGCAGTGTACAGCATTGTGGTTCAAGTGGGGTGACCTCCTTTAAGATAAGTTCATTACTGCGGTTCAAAGAGTTAATGGAACTGGATAAGAGCTGGAGGCCAGAAGCACAAAGGGTCATCGTTAAGTTTTCATCAGACTGACATTCCGAGTAATCACTTTTGAAACCTTGTAATGTTTGGTGTTTGTCAACAAGCAAATGTATCCATCCTACATGTATTAGTTTGTCTCATGATGGGTATTACATAAGTACATGTACATGTAGCCTAGTGCCTTACATATACAACTGCTAAACTCCTACAGGTGAAAATAAGAAGGCCCACGATAGGGGTCACCAGGATATCCTGTGACACATGCCGCCCAATTGCTCGACTTGTGCCAGGGTGGATTCAATTCCATCATGGGGGTTATTTTGAGTGACAAAGTTAAATGGAACCTGTTTTTCCATTAATGATAATACAATGTACATACATATCTGTGTTGCTCGATCAGCTGTGGTACTGTGGGAAAGTATAGGCGTTTACATATAACATGACTACATCAAAGTTGTTATGAATCAAGAGCCAATGTAAACCTAAATAGATCTGGCATTGGCTGAAGGCACTCTTGACCTGTGTCTGTGAACTTAGATCTTAGTCATCTGCATACAATTTGCAGGTGTTTGTACCTATGCAAGTCCATCATAATTAACATTTATGAAGATCAATTGATGCATATACAATTCCAAAGATCAATGGGTAGATGGGTTTAATGTTATACAAGCAGGTAGTGTACATGTAAGTGCACCCAGCTGTGTTAATTTGGACTGAAAGGGTTGGGAATAAACTGTGATTGGATGAAAGAGATTGCAGACTTTTCCTTTTTAAGGACTCTAAATTCATGCAACTGTTTTAGAAGAAAACCAACTTTGGAGATTGATAAAGCACTACTTACTGATGCAAAGACAGCTAAAGTATATATTTTCAGGTTAGTATAGATATGAACTGTAGATACGTACAAAGATCAATCGTTGTCTTTGCCCAGTTGTTAAACAAACACAATGATAATGAAATGGCCGGGTTTTATGCTGTTTATGTTTATTTCTTCTCCAAAACAAATGGCAAAACTGTAAAAATTAAAACCTGGCAAAAACAAAAAAAAACAAAAAAAACCTGTAAAAATGGTTTGGTTTGGTTCCTAACAATATTATCCAAAAAAGGCTGCCCCACATTTTTTTGAAAATCTTGTTGAGTTGATGAAATATGGCTGTGGGACGAACAGGAAGTCAAACAAGGAGTGTCCATTGCAATTGGGCATTGTACAGGGCACCTCTAGTGAAGGAGGTTTTTTAAGGCAAAAAATAGTGCACAGAAGGAATTTACAGTATGGGAAACTCTTGAAAAAAGGGTCAAAATAAATTGTGTTTGGATACTCTAACTATGAGGATTTTAGTGGGGTTCTCTTTCCAGGTTCCATTGTATTAGGTAACATCCACTTATTGATGGGACCATTGGTCTAAATGACCCAAGTAAAACATATGTAATATATGTCTGGGGACATTTTTTACAAACCACAAGCAAGTGATACATGTATTTTGTAGAATCCATATGCATACATGTATGTGTTGGCATCTGAGCTTGTTGCCATGGTATTGGCAGCTAGACCTCATTTTTGCTATTGCCAAAAGTCGCACTGCATATGTATTAGCATAACTACATGTAGGTAAGTGTCAGCTTTAATTTGTTTTTTTGTTTTTTGAAATACTAGGTAAATAATCCATAACAGATGTGTGGTAAATCTGCAATTGCCCTTTATATGGTAGTATATGGCAACATACTGAACTGGATAGGCCTTCTTGACTCAAACTTATGAAAAACCCCACCATGCCAATATGAGCGCTGAATGTAACTTTTAATGGCTATAAGTATTAGATATCATAATTAGATGGCAGACTCAGATATGCCTCATTTTGATTGGATGTGCACAGTCAGAGGTCCGCATTATATTGTGATTGGATGGAAGTGACTGGTGACTTCAGTGTCATTTTAAATGAGTGTCAGATTATAATTCTGGTTCAATGGAATGGTCAGCAGCCTCATTTTTATTTCAAGGGTCAAAGGCCATATTTTTGTTCCATTCCCTGATCGTTGTGAAGACTAGACTATATGTAAATATTTTATTTACAAGTAAAGTCGTCATAAGACATTTAAAAAAAAACCCCATACAATAAATCCTCTTAAGAGTAGTAGTGAGTGCCAACCCAGACTTATTGTTTTTGCAAAGTTCTTTCTTTCTTTCTTTCTTTCTTTCTTTCTTTCTTTCTTTCTTTCTTTCTTTCTTTCTTTCTTTCTTTCTTTCTTTCTTTCTTTCTCCTTCTTTCCGCCATATTTGTCCGGAGCTTGTCTCTGACACCGTGCAAGCTACACTGTTTCAACTTGGCATGGTATTACACCTAGTAGCGAAGTTGTCTCTCTGATTTGGAATAGTCATGATATTAAAAATTATGCTAATTAGGGGCAATTAAAATTTTAAAAGCTCCATATCTTCAAAACTATTATAGATAGATACAAAATTCGAAGTTCAGCATATAGGTTTGTGACATCTGCCAATCTAATGGATAGTAAACAAAAGTTGTAAAATTTTAAATTATGCTAATTAGCGCACTTCGAAAATTTTAATCTTGAATATCTTCAAAACCATAATAGATAAAGATGCCATTCTAAATTCAATATAGAGGTTTGTGATAGAGGTGCATCTAATGAACCATGAACCAAACTTGTAGGATTTGAATTTATGCAAATTAGATGATTACCTGAAATTTAAATCTTGAATATCTTCAAAAGTATTGTAGATAGAGATGCGATTTTAACTTCCGCATGTAGGTTTCTGCAAAAGGCCCATCCAATGAACCATGAACCAAAATTGTAGGATTTGAATTTATGCAAATTAGGTGAATACACAAAATTTAAATCTTGAATATCTTCAAAATTATTATAGATAGAGATGCCATTCCAACTTCAATACATAGGTTTGTGCTATAGGAGCATCCAATGAACCATGAGCCAAAGTTAAATTTATGCAAATTAGGAAAATACACAGAATTTCGATCTTGAATATTTTCAAAACTATTAAAATTTAAGTCTTGAATATCTTCAACACTAGTATAGACAGAGATGCCATTCCAACTTCAATAAATAGGACTGTCCCATAGGTGCATCCAATGAAGCATGAGCTGAAGTTCTAACATTTACATTCATGCAAATTAGGTTAATACCCGAAACTTAAATCTTGAATATCTTCAAAACTATTATGGACAGTGACATGTTTTAAAATGGCAAATATATGTTTCTTAGGATGGCCTATCACATGGACATATTGTTGAGCCTGTTACTATAAACATTATGCAAATTTGAGACATTGGACAATTTAAATCTTTCATATTTTCTGGTTATGAGTGAAAGCATGGATGTATGAAGCTCCATGGTGACGGACAGACATTTTTACCCTTATTATGTCTGGTAAACTAATATAGATACAGGCATGATTCTGAAGCTAGACGTGTCTACCTGTATCATTCTGCAACACTTTTCACCAACTTGGCCATACTGTTAACATACCAGTACACATTTGGAGCTCAGGTCACAGCTGCATACATTGCATTGCAGTTTCTCCAGGCACCCAGACTGATTTGCTAACAAGCAAATCAAATTTTCTAGTTTGTAGCTGTTTTAGTGTTTTAACATTATTTTTTTTCAGCCAAGTTAAAAGGGGTGTTGACAAACAAAATGCAATTTAGGTGTTTTTGCTGTGGATAAGCTTCTGAGTGGAAAATACCGGTGTACACTGAGAGACTAAAAAACTTAACCCCCTCCCAGTGACCTGTCTGCCAATAACCGAAACAATGGCATTTGGCCCTTTAAACACCACACTTAGTGTATGAATGGTGATATCCCACAGAGCCATACGCTGTGGCATCATGAGCACATGCTGCCAAAATGTACTCAGTTTCACAAACTACTCTGCTGATTAACCCCACGGGTGTCAGAAACCAATTGACACCTATGCATGGGTGGTGGTCAGTACACAGATACGGACTACTGTGTGAGGGTCTCAATGATTTTGCTTGTAAAAAGTTTCCAACATCTTCAAAGTAAAAATGCCTGGTACATTACTGATGTTGACATGTATACTAATGAAAAAATTGACAAGGTATGTTAATATTGCTACATTGACCTCAAATTTACTTTGAAGATTGGTACTTTTAACATATGCATAATGCTGTGCCCACAAATGTCCACCCCCGCATTGCCTTCTCCAGTCAGCTGGAGGTGAGAAAAGTATATGTTTTGTGGGTTCTGTGACAGGAGTCAATTGGAATGTACAGTTTGTGCATGAAGAAATGCCCATGGTTTGCTCCTTTTCATGCAAAGTCTTTTCAACTGGAGGGCAACCATATTAACAGGCCACACAACACTTGAGCAAAAGTGGGGAATTCTCATCAACTTTGCTTCCATATGTAGGCAAAACCAGCTTCCTCTTATTATTTTAAAACTTTTTATGAAACCTTTTCAAGTATTTATTTCAAGGCCGTCTGAGTGGCACACAAGAGGATGATGTTACCATAATATCTCAAAAAATATTCACTGTAGCTTTACCAAATTTTTGTCATAGAAGAACCTTATGATGGACCAGGTTCGTATTGAAAAACCAGCATCCTCTGATTTTTGTTAAACTTTTTATTAAACTTTTAATGAATTTATTTAACCAACTTATATTTTTGTATCATAATTTTGTGATGCTGTGGATCAACAAAAATATATTACTTTTTAGAGTGGTACAGTGGTACCTGCTATTAACGGCCAACCCTTCTGCTGGCTAAATGTGGTCATATGTTGCAGGTGGTCTTACATTGCAGGTAAATTAACAATGAATCTGGACTGTTGTGCCACCAGAAATGTGGTCACAAGCCAGGTGGTCTGTTATGGCAGTGGTCTTAAATTGCAGTTACAACTGTATTGTGTGATATTACAAAGGTGTTTGACTGTGTATATCATCCTGGGCTACTGAATAAATTAGAAAGGGCTGGTGTCAGAGGCTCCCTTCTGTCATGGCTTAAGAATTATCTTCAGGATTGTGAACAATAGGTTGTTGTATAGGGCAGTGAATCATCTTGGGGGGAAGCTAAAACAGTAAAATAATGTATCTATTTGAAGGCTGTCTGAGTGGCATCAAATGGGATGATGCTACCTTGATATCTAGAAAAATACTGACCACAGCTTTACCAAATTTTTATCAAAGATGTATCTTATGATGGACTAGGTGCCTAAAAAAACTAGCTTCCTCTAATTATTTTTTACACTTTTTATGCAACTTAATGTATTTATTTGAAGGCCGTCGAAGTGCTGTCAACCCTAACAATGTGATTTCAAGGCCATCCGAGTGGCGCACAAGGGGATGACATTACCATAATATCTCAACAAGGATCCATCGCAGCCTCATCAAATTTTTATCATAGATTGCACATTATAATGGACTATGTTTCTATTGAAAACCACCTTCCTCTTATTATTTTTTAAACTTGTTATGAAACTTTTGAAGTATTTATTTGAAGGCAGTCTGAGTGGCACACAAGTGGACAATGTTACCATAATATCTTGTGAAGGATTCATCACAGCTTCATCAAATTTTGGTGCAATTGCTCCATATTATGGCACCTGTTAGGGCTCAAAAAAAAAAAAAGGAAAAAAATTGCAGAATTGAGGAAAAAAAGATTGTGGGTGCCAAGGGTAATCCGTTCTCTGAATGCTATGTTTTGTTTTTTGGGGGGGATGTTTTTTGTTTTTTGTTTCGTTTCTTGTTTTTCATTTTCAATTTTTGAGGGTCCAAATTATCTGCAAATCACAGGAATATTTTTGAAAGTTTTTCCTTTGATTCTCTGGCTGTACAAGAACACTTCTGCCCTACTATTTCAGTTCTCATACCACAGCCATTTAAAGACTAAAATTCTGATTGCAAAATGTAGTCAGCCCAGCAATTTTTTGTACAGGCTGCATCATCCAGGACCTGTTCTGGATACTTTGCAACTGCTGAGTGTCCAACCAACAAAACCATCTGACAACTAACTTCACATTAGCTCACTAGTACACATAATGGCACCGAAACAAGTCTTGCGCTGGTTCCCCGCCGATGACCCGATTTTTAAAGGCTAATAATGCCTAAAACTTTCTTCTAAATTTCAAATTTTATGAATATGAATTGTTCCTTTCATAAATTAATTTGCTATTATGATTTAGAACAATACAGTTTTTCAGTGAATGTTACGGAATAGGACTTTGCTCTTAGAATATCGGACTTGATAGTGTTCAAACAGTACATGGGCTTGCAGAATTAGGTTTGTTAAGTTTCTCTTTGTATTAAATAACTGATGCAAGGGGTGCTGTGCCACACCAAAGGCCCTAGATGGCAGTCTCTGCAATAGCATAGGTTGGCAGTGGACCCACAGAAAATTTATGGGAGCTCTGGCAAAAGCAGTTAAAGTGCTTGGAGACCAGCTTAAGTGACTTATGATGAGTAACGTTTCTTAACACGAGCTATTTGGAGTAATATCAGTAGTAGTAAGTACACTTACCTCTCGACCCCCATTTACCTAGACCTCTGTGTCTGGGTCAAATGCCCATAAATTGAGTTGAGTTTTGACTCGCTTGATCTGAAAACATCACTGTCCCCTAGTGCCATCTCTTGGTTCTTGTGGAACTGATGGTTACTCCTGGTGTGCATGCTCCCTATATTGTCCGTCCTCTTTTGGAGATTGGTCAGTTGACATCAGCTGTAAGAGGAAGCGGGTTGGTTGGGTGGGCTTCTCTGGTCCCTTGGCGCCATTTCCTAAGTTTAGTGGAACCGATGGTGACTCCTGATGTGCATGCTTTCCATATTGACTTCCTGTTTTGGAGATTGGTCAGTTGACATCAGCTGTAAGAGGAAGCAGGGTTGGTAAGGTGGGCTTCTCCAATGGTTGAGAGGTAAGTGTACTTACTAATACTGATAATACTCCAGATACATAACGTTACCTCTCAACCACCATTTGCAAATATACAATCATAAAGGCTGTGGGTGTAACGTCACCGGCACATTGATTTCATTGACCTCTGGAACCAGCAGCTTGGGGGTCGCCATCGGTCCATGTGAGGAGGTGACGTCTGAAGGGAAAACCTCAGAGCTACGTGGAGTTGAAGCCACCAACAGCAGAATCCAGCCGAAACTGGAAATCCTCCTTACCGACCAACATGGGACCGCACTGAACCCCCTGGTGCTCGCCCGCCAACATTACAACTGTCCACCTCGTAAGTAGATGTTGTCGGTTTCAGCTCCGTCGGACCTGCAGATCTTT
The DNA here is from genome assembly GCA_964020975.1 of Hermodice carunculata. NCBI lineage: Eukaryota > Metazoa > Annelida > Polychaeta > Eunicida > Amphinomidae > Hermodice > Hermodice carunculata. Next base: position 1,823,701 of record CAXHWN010001131.1, on the reverse strand, counting down.
ACAGGACCTAGTTGCGAAAGTGGAGGATGTTGGGGGGGGGCAGTTTATGGTTCCGTGGCCTGTGTCAGAATGACAACAGGACAGAACGACAGGACAAACTGCCTGATACCGTTCGAGATTAGGTCAATTAGGCACAAAGCCCTACAAGGCCCACAAAGAAATGCACTGACCTATTGGCCTGCATCGGATCTGAACAGCCATAAACTGGAACACGGTGGCTGCTCTGATGGGATCTGGAAGGTCTAACAAACAAGTACCGGAACCTAACCAAAGGAGCCTGTTATGCCTGCGTAGGCATACATGCCATCCTGGAGCACTATAATGTCACACAATTAGTGCTCGGTGCAAGTCTTAGACAATCGCCAGTGGTAGGCCTGCAGAATGTCAACAACCACGACGTTTTGTGGGGCACACCAGGAGGCATTGAAGACTTGTACCTCATGAGCTGTGGCTGAAACAAGCTGCAAGCTAAGGTACCAGGCCATTCCAGCAAGATCTCATAGGCCTTAAGGATTGTCTGCTTAATCCACAATGAAATCGTGTATCTGCAAACTTGCTCCTTTCTCAGGTTATTCAGTGGTAGAAAGAGGGCAGACCTTTGTCCTCTGAGTCCATCCATGTGGGATAGGTACATGTACCAGCGTAGAGCTCTCACTGGGCACAGGGATAATTCCTCGAGAGGAAGAGCAGCATCCATAGCACGGAGGATAAAACCCTTGAAGGCCGTAGCAGGATCTCAAGCCACATGGTTCTTTGCAAGGAAGCCCGATTGAGACCTCAGGGTCACCTGGGGGTGGTCAGGTGACTATTGGAGTCAGTCATAAGCCAGAGCATGGATCTTGCTTTTCCTAGCCCCTGCAGCGAGTGTTAATAGAAAACAAATTTTCCACGTCCAGTACTTGAGGGAAACCAGCTTAGGGTCGTCAGGGCACTAAAATGGCCACTTCTTCAACATGACTAAAACCAGGAATAGATCCCACCAGGGCAGGATCTGTCGCGTCACTGGCCTGTCGTTGTAGAAGGATGCGATGAGCTCTGATAGATAAGGATCCTTCCAGATGTGAACATCTTGGAGGTTGGCAAGGATTGAAGAGATGGCTGATTGAAAACCTTCCACTGTTCTGGAGATCTTGCCCAGGACTTCCCACTGATACAACAGGAAGTTGGCAATGAGACCAAGGGTGAATTCTCTTACTGGCACACCAGTCAAAAAAACATGTTCTACCAAGCCAAGTAAAGAGCTGGGAGAAGAAGATTGAAGCCCTGCTCTGGCAATTCTATCTGAGACTCATGCCAAGAAGCCTCTGTCACGGATGTGCTGTGAGATAACTGCCAAGCGTGGCAGTTGAGCGTTTGAGGGTTCCTGTGGATTCGACTATGCCGGTAATCATAGTGGAGGCCCGATGCTTAATTCCAGTAGGTCTACCAAGCAATTGCTCTGGGGCCGCCAGGGGGCGACCAGGATCAGATTGCAGTTGTGGGACTGGACCTTGCACAGTATCCTTGTAAGGATCTGACAGTGGGGAAAGGCACACGCTCACATGTTGCTCCAATCCATGGTTAGAGCGTCTACCGCTAGGGCTTGGGGGTCTGGGACAGGCAAGACGTAAACCGTTAGTTTCTCATTCCGGCGAGTCATAAACAGATCCACGTGTGGAGCTCCCCATCTTGCCCACATGGCCTGAATGACCCTGGGATGGAGTGACCACTCCGTCCCTACTGGCTGACCCCTTCTGGAGATTTTGTCCGCCACGACATTCCGATGTCCCAGGACGTGCCTCGCATGTGTGTTACATGACTAATAATAGTTTTACTGTTGAAAAACTTCATTTTTGCTGACTCAGCATATCTGATGTGAGGTTTATCTTGGGAATGGTGGATCCTAGGTACATCATTGCTATTGAACATTAATCAGGAAATACCTATGAGGTTTCTTTTGGTGTTATTATGCATCCCCCATAGAAGGGGATGCATATAGTGTTTAGTCTCGTCTGCCGTCTCCGCTGTGTAGCTTATTTTCCTTATTTTTTTGTCCCCTCTTGACCTATTGCCTCTTAATTTGGTACAGGTAATCTATAGGCCTTGGAAATTTTTCCCCATATAATGATATATAACCTTGAGGTCAAAGGTCAATGTCAAACCCTTGTTGCATTTTTCTGGTGACTGCAGTTCTCACATGTTGGCTTATACCTTCTTCATGGTGCATTGTGGGTCCAATATTACTATTAAATGGTAATAGGAAGGTACCTATGGGCTTTCAATTTGTATGGCTTTATTTTAAAGCAGAGTCAACTTGAAACGTTAAACTGCATACATTCCTGTTGATTGCTATGTAAGTCAATGGGGATTGCAATGCTAACTCACATTTTCAACAGCTCCAAAACAATTTGCCAGATTCACTTCAAACTTGATGGGAGTGCATATTGGGCAGGATTCCACCAACTGTGTTCATATTGCCATGCTTCAAGGATTGTTGGATTTTCAAGTGGTATGTGTGTGTGTGTCAATTTTTGCATTCTTATTCATTACCATGTGAGTCTATTGGGTTTGCAATGGTAGTTTACATTTTGACTTCTTCAAAACCGTAATCCAGATTCACTTGAAACTTTGGGTACAGATAGTCCATAGATTTGGGGATTTTTTTTTTTTTTCATTTGGTTGTAGATGACCTTCATGCCATAGGTCAAGGTCACGATGGCTTACAAAATAAAATGGTTTCCCTGACACATCTTCAAATGGGTATGATTGTGAAGTCCATCAAACTTGATCATCACTTACGCAGATGAGACCTCCCTTAAATTTGCTCAGAGGCGACTTTCAATTTCAAACTTTCTGCAGAGGAATGGTGGCTCTCTTAGAGGGGTGGTCTCTGGTGCGAGGTGCCAGCTTGGGGGATGCGTAATGTTTTTTGCAGGAAAAAGTCACTTCTAGTTAATTTTAACCTTGAGTTACCTTGAAAGGTCAAACTGACATATTGGCTTTTATCTGGGTACATGTAGTGCTGGATCCTGGGTTCATAGTTACTATTAAACATGAATAGGAAAGTACCTGTAAGATTTCTTTTGGTGTTCTCATTTAATATATAAACTTCAGTGTCATTGTTTTCATGAGCGTGTGATGAAAACTTTATGGCTGGTTTTTTGGATGAAGCGCGATAGCGCTTCATCCCAAAAATACCTGCCATACAGTTTTCCTCACATGCTCATGAAAACAATGACAATGAAGTTTATTTATCATATTTACATTTTTTCCTATTTTTTCGATTTTTGATAATAATTACAAGTGATCCACGATCGCCAAAGAAGGTTTTTTCCACATAAATTGCCTTGGTTTAAGGGGGGTGTGATTAATAGAAAGATAAGTGCTAACCAAGCCCCCGTTACCTGGCAACCAGTATATCCCAAAAGCAACAAACAGGAAAGAAAAATAGTCCCTATGTAAATGTTCATTTATTTGAACAGATAGCTTTACAAAATACAAGATTCGTTCACATTAGGGAAAAAGTATACAAGTAAGTTATTTTTTGGGATAAAATACCCAGAATAACACAATGAATACAAGATTAACTATTAGCTATACTGAAAAGTAGTGCCCAATGTACTGGCGTATAAAATTGTGAAGGGGCTGCATAGCTGGCGCGTGCAGACTCGCGTGTAGACAATGTCTTCATGAGATGGTGAGGAAAACAACAGTTCCTATTCTTTCAATGTTAAACAATAAAGGGAATGTAAATATTAAATTGTGGCTTTGAATGACTTTGAAAGATCAAACTGATATTTTGACTTATATCTTGGGAATATGAATCCTTTGGTTAAGTAGTGATGAGCACTTATATACATGTGGTACATATGTTGAGCAGTTAGGTCTACACTGATGGAAGCAGCAGTTTCCAGTCAGCACAGCACTGGATCATCATGATCCTCTTGTGATAGATCTGGAGCCAAATGGGTTTTAGTTCATGGTGGATTTGTCAATTACAAATGTAGGAAACAAAGGAAGTATCAATACATGTACGCGTTAAATTTGTAAGACTGTACATACATAGGAGCATCGATATACAACTGACCTTGACCAATGTCTTAATCTCATCCCACCAATTATGGATGCCATGGGTCCTTTAATTTGTGTCCTTGTGAAGGAGAAATCACCTCCCATGTCATTGTTTCTTATTCACACACATTAGAACCTACTCCTACTTATAATAATGATACCTTAGCTTTATTAAAAAAGGAAAAAGCAACAGTCAATTTTTTTTTCTGCATGATGATTTTGGCTGAGCCCTGCATGGCAATGAAAAGTAGGATCAAAGTTACAACATATGACATAAACTGTCATTCAGGATCGTGTGGGTCCTGCCTGTCTTGGGTTAACAATGCAAGCTTTCTGTTATATTAGTGTCTTTTTCATTTAAATTGAAGTGTTTAGAAACGATGCATGTAGTCCCCTCAGCATATGACAAAGGTTCTCAGCGTTTACCTTCTCATTGACATTGTGGAGTCGATTGAAAGGAAAAAAAATCATGGCAGAAAGGTTGAAAGGTTGAAAGGAGGATTCACGTCCACTGAAAATTAGAGAAAAAAATAATTGGAGAGAGGCAGGGCACCATTAGAGCCCAGATGATGCTGGGGGCTGGACACAGTGCATACTCACAAGAAGGAAACTGACCGCCATGATTACAAAAGATCAAATGCACAATGACTCATTGCAGTAGTGTAAGGACCAGGTTCATTGAGTGAAACAATTATTTCATGTGGTTCGGGAAATTAGAAATGACAGCATGTACAGCAGAACTTGGTGCTGATTCAGAATCATTTGGCAGGTGGCCTCCAGAAAAATAACTGCTTTAATTGTCACAGTGCTATGCTATTGATGTTGGTTCAGTTTGGGCACATTGCTCGCCAAATAAAAAAAAAAAGGAATGATTGGTGTGATAAATGAAGTTGAAAGGAAATGGCCTATTATTGAGCAATAACCGACAAGTTAACGTTTATTTAATCCAGTGGCAGAAACAATCTAATTGAAAATAAAAAATAGTATATTGACTTATATGCATTTTCACTTATAATGATGCTCATTACCAGTATTTTATGGTTTGTCTACTTTCCAACACTTTGCCAATTTTCAAAGACCTTAATATTGACGCTAGCTTATCAAGGGGTATTCCTTACACACATGTACAACATGAACCAGGAATGCAATTCAATGTGAACAGCAAAATGTACTGACAGTCTTGCCATATCCAGAGACTTTGCGCTTTTTTGTCTGTGATCCAGATATCCAGTTGGAGAAATAATTAGGTCACCAACAGACCCATTAACAACAAAGAAATGGCAATCCTATAGAAACTGGGCAGGAAATTGCTGTACATTGTGGCAAGCACTCTCAGAATGATGGAACTGTTTCCAGGCCCATATATTACCACACTAATACATGGAAGTCTTATATGGAAATGTCAGGCTTTTTAAGTTAGTCAGCCAATCTCACAGATTCATATTTATTCCCTCAAGGTTACATGTGTTATCGTAAATTGTGCCATGACAGTTTGATAGCACCTGGGCCATTCAATAAATATGGCCAATACCCTTTCATCATGGTCACACACAGAGGATCTGCTATTGATGTTGGTTTACTTTTCACCAATGTGTAAAAATATTTGCAAGGGGTTTCATATAAAGGTCAAGGAAGCTTAACGAACGACATTCTTTGCTCATATGTTCCTACCCAGGACTTATTCTTATTTATCCTTTGGCCAAACCAAGATCTTCCAAGAGAAACCCGTGCAAGTAAAGTTGCAAAATTATATTTGTGCTGATTTAATGATTTTCTGTTTGATTTGTTACAGTCACTGGTATCTGCAGCAAGGCAATAAGACAGGCATTATTAATTCAATTTCGAATGGCAAAAGATGGATTTATCAAAAATTGAAAGCTGCCTTTGGAGGAGCTACATATACTCTATACAAATATACAGACAGACTGCTGCCATTTTAGTTTCAGAGCCAATTGCAATTAACATTGGACCTGTCAATAAAACCCGCAAAACTATTCCCTGAGATAAAAATTGGTGTCTATGCAGAGAGGTGACCAAAGGCATACAAATTAAGAAAAAAAACCAAACCCAAGTAGCTTTAAAAAAGCTTTATGTAGAGAAAGTTAAGCTGCTATGTAGGTACAAGGGCATCAAGTTGAAAGGTCATCAACAAAGCTTTACTGGACATGCTTTTGATATGCTGCATATATCTTAATTAGTTCATTGTAATTTACACATTTCATGCATTATGAGAACCTGTAGACAAAAGGAAGGACAAATGTCTGGACAGATCCCCACACAACTTAAGGTTTAACTGCTATATGTTTGGTGTAATTTGGTACTGTAACAAGAGGGCCAAGGTGGTGCTGTATCAGTGGGCTGGTATGACTGGGCAAGAAGTTAGGTGATTTCCATTATGGGGGGCAGGGAGTATGATACACTTGTATGCTAGCAGAACTGTGGGATTACATTTATATGACCTTGACCTATTTGTTATACATGTAGTGGCCTCTGTTCCCTCTATACTCTGGAAGGAGAGTCGTGATAGCTAAATGCAACCCATCTTCAAACTATGCATATGAAGAACAGCAATGCTGGCAAATGGCTATGCATCTGCCCACAATACAGTGGATTGACAGTCAAGCAGCAAACAGTTTAACATCTTCTGTCTGTACTCAGGAAGGACAGTCCAGCAGGAAAAAGTCACACACTCTACCCAAGGGTAGTCCTGCAGGCAAAAAGTTGTCTATCTGTCCTGACAGTCAGAAAGAACAATTCTGGAAGCAAACAGCTCCCCACCTTCCCGCAACAGGAAGGACAGTCCTGTAGCAAAGAATCACCCATCTTCCAATGCACACAGGATGGACAGTCCTGCAGGCAAGTAATCATCCATTTTTCCTCAGACTCAGCAATGAGTCTTGCTTGCAGTCACCGTGGTTCTCACTTGTATACTAATGATCAGGGAGGACAACCATGCAAGCAGTCACCCATCTTTTCACAACACTCGGGAAGGGTGGTCGTGCAGGGTAATTGTCATTCATTTCCTATTATACTTAGGAACAACTGTTTTGCAAGTTTCATTCATCTTTCAATGCAATAAAAGTTGTTACATTAGCAGTGGTAAGTATGGAAGTGTATAGAGTATGTAAGTTTTTTCCTGCTGACAGGTGTGAGCAGACATGCTTATCAGCTGCCCCTGGATCCGGTGGGTCCAGGGCTGTTCAGCCAGGGAAGTGTCCCCCTCCTTGAGCAGCCTGACAATATGGTCAAGGAGGAGCAGCAGAAGTCTCTTGATGAGGCTTTGCTGTGGCACGCCAAGTTGGCCAAGGGGTCGGGTTCCTTTCATCAGCATGCTGTGGCTGTGCATGGCCAGCAGTAGAAGCTGCAGAGTGAAGGAAGAAGCTAGTTAAGAAGGGTGGCCAGCCTTCAAAGCCAGGCTCTTCTGGTCCCAAGGGTGGCCAGAAGTTAGCACCATGCCCCTTGGGGTGCACGCTGGTTGTTCGATGCCTCTGTAGACCCACTGGTCCAATCCCTTTCACCTTCCTGGCAAGAATTGGTCAGCAGCTAACTAGTGTCATTTACTGACCAGTGGGATCGCATCTCAGATGATGCTTTCGTGAGAAACATCGTCCATCACTGCTACTTTTTGGACTTTGCCAACAGCAACTCCCCTCCCTTGTCAAAAGTTCCCTTTCTTTCAATCTGCATCGCAAGGAGGTGGAGGGGAATCTCTTGAATGAGGCTATGCAAAAGCTTGTGGACAAACAGCCCATCGAGCCAGTGTTGGATGATGGGTCCCCAGGCTTTTACAGGCATCTCTTTTGTGTGCCAAAAAGAGATGGCAGACAAAAACCAGTCATCAACTTGTCACAACTCTGATCTTGTGGAACATTGTTTCAAGATGGACACCCCAGTTTCCATCATGGGGCAGTGTGACAAGACGATTCGGCAACCTTGATCGATCTAAAAGACATGTACTTCCACATTTCATGGCCAAGGGGTTTTGGAAATTCATGCACTTCATGGTCGATGGCAAGGCTTTCCAGTTCCAAGCTCTGCCATTTAGCCTAGCATGGGCATGGCTGGTCTTTCTTTGGGTCATGGGTGAGGTGGCCACATTTATGCACTAGCAAGGGCTGCACATTTATGTGGATGATTGGTTCCTGCGGTCTCAGGACAAAGGATTTCTTCTGAAGAATGCACAGTTGGTCAGAGATCTGTGTGCAATGTAAGGCCTAATTGTGAATCTCCCAAAGTCCAACCTGACTGCCCTTAGGGAATTTGTGTTCTGGATTCAGTTTTTGACGGTCTGCCCCTAGGGAATTTGTGTTCTGGATTCAGTTTTTGACGGTCCCTTTCATATGTTGGCCATCAGACGACAGGTGGAAGAGGCTCTTGGCTCTCTTGAAACAGTGCCAGAGGGCATTGGCTCTGACAGTGCATCAGTGGATGTGCCTGATAGGGACACTGACATCCATGGACTCTCAGGTCTCTCTGGGGAGGCTGCATCGTCAAACAATCCAGCTCAGTTTCTGAGATCCTTGGGATCAGACAAGACATCTCTTGTCTCAGTGTATCAGAATTCTGCCATATAATCAGCTGATTTTGAGTTGATGGTCTCATCAGGTGAATGTGATGCTGGGGCAGTCCCTGGTGCCCTTCAACGGCAAAGTAACTGTGTTCACCGATGCCTTCCTGCAGGGCTGAGGAGCTCATTTGGACTCTGATAGCCTCAGGTGAATGGCCTCCTCAGTGGAGGCGGTTTGCCATCAATTGGCTAGAACTGGAAGTGATCCATTGCGCCCTTGTCCAGTTTCAGTCACAGCTGGAGAACAAACACATCCTGGTGATGTGCGACAAACATATGGCAGTTGCATACATCAAACAGGGAGGTACCAGGTCAAAAAGGTTGTTCTCTCTTACCAAGTTGATCCTGCTCTGGTTCCTGTAGTTCAGCATCATGCTTCACTGGCGAGACATTTCGGGTTGCCTGAACATCAAGGCTGACCTGCTTTTGCCCCAATCACAGGTGATTTAGACCGAGTGATCACAGAATCCCTGGGTTAAGGAAGCGATTTGGGCCCTTTGGGGTTGACTGCCCATCCATCTCTTTACCACCATGCACAATTACAAGATTGACACCTTTGTGTCCCCATTCCAAGATGAGTTGGCATGGGTGACAGACACCATGTTCATTTAGTGGCAGAGAATATGGGCGTATGCTTTTCCTCCAACCTCGCTTTTGCTGAAGGTTCTTCACAAGATTCAGGAGGAGCAGTGCAAAGTCCTTCTTATGGGCCTATGGTGGCCCAAGAGGGAATGGTCTTTGGATCTGCTGGAGTGGAGTGTAGAGCGTCCTCAGTCACTATATCAGATCTCATCTCTCTCTCAACTGCTCAAGCAACCAAGATCCAACAGGTTCCACTGCAGTCCTGGGTTTCTCAGGCTTCATGTCTGGTGACTATAGCCAAGGGCATTACTTCAGCTGGCTTCTCTCAGGGAGAAGCTGAAAGGATTGCCCAGGGAAAACTTCATCAGTCTTCTTTGAAGATTTTTGACTTGAAGTGGAACAAGTTTGCTTCTTGGTGTGTTTCTGAGAACTTCTTGCCATGGGAGGCTTCGGTCCAACACATTGCAGACTTTTTTTTAATCTGTATGAGGAAGGGTATTTGAAGGTATGCACCATACAAGGATGCCATTGTGGCTACCTTTAAGACCTGGGGCCAGAGTTTAGGGATAGATCCTTTCCTCTGGGGACTTGTTGATAGCTACTAAACCGATCGTCTAGTGGAACACAATCTTGTGCCTCACTTGGATCAGTCTCTGTGGTTCTTGGGGGATCTTATTAGGCCTCTGTTGGAGCCTAAGAATATGGCTATGATCGTGCTCAAGATCCTTACCTTCAAGACAGTCTCCCTGTTGGCCCTAGGCACAGGCACTAAGCATGGAGAGATACACAGCTTGGATAGATCCCTTATCAGGTGGTCTGCTGATGGGAAGGATGTTCTCAATGGCCTAGTGTGGGATTTGTGTCTAAGATACAAGTAGCATGTGACCCTTCAATCACTTTGATGGGTTTTGGGGTCAAATAACTCTCTTGGCGACAATGTGCAGGTCTGAGCCAGACCAGGCCCTTTTGTACCATTAGAGTGCATTGATTCTACATGAGTGGGATCAGTCCTCATAGAGCTAGGCGGAAACCTTGTTTGTTCCTCTCAGGCAGACAGAGGCTGGGACTCTGTTGCCAAACACCGTCTTGGGATAGATAAGGAAAATGATTTCCTTGGCTTATGCCGGGTGGCGAGGATCGTGCACAGCTGCGTTGTCTCAAGGCTCATGTGACTAGGGCATTCTCTGCCTCCTGGGATGTATTAGGCAACACCAGTACAGGATATTATGGCTGCCCTTAGATGGCGCACCCATAATACCTTAACATCTTTCTACCTGGAGGTGCAGCTGTTGGTTGTTAAGTGCTGCCCAAAGGCTGCTTCCAACTGGTGTTTGGGTGTGCCTCACCCAACCTTTCTAATTCAAGAGAGTTGGGGAGGATGCACCAGGGATCCAGGATGGTTTTCTGGGCCATTGCTCTCAAGTGCGGAGTTTTTTGGTGTGGAATCTTCAGAGGGTCCTCCTTCATGCAGTCTCATGGCACATCAGCTCGAGTGACGTGTGGTGTTGTACTGTGTCCTTAATGTAAAGTTTTTTAACCTAAATCTCTTATTAAAAAAGAGTACTCACCATAGGTCACTAAAAATCCCACTGAACCATCTCCGCTGTCCTATCCCTCTGTTGTGTAGGAAACTGAATTGCACATGCTCGCCAATAAGTATTACCGCCACCAGGAGCACTGTGCCACACCACAGGGCCTGGGCACTTCATTATTGCAGCATGGCACCGTACTGGATCCATGGAATTTTCAATGGGGGCTCTGGCAAAGCACCAAAGTGCATGGGGAGCCGGCTTAAGTGACCTATGGTGAGTATTGTTTGTTGATAATAGTTTTACCAATGGGCTTTTAATTGGTACAATTAATGTTGATCCTGAGTGATCTTGAAAGGTCAAACTGGAGGTCAAATTGATTGTCCAGTTGATAACTTGAGATTTCTTTCAGCTAGGACTTTAATGTTATATATGATCATGGTCCTGTCAAAAGGTCAGACTTGGACAGTATATGCATGACCTTGAGATCATTCCCAAGGTCACAGATCATCAACATCATAAAAAATCAATGCCTTTTCTGACAGAATCAACCTGCAGCGAAATGCACTTGGCTATTCCAGGCTGCTATGGATTTAATTATATACTTGTGGCATGAAAATCTTGATGAAGGTAGGAATGCTATCGTTGTCATTGGAACTCTTTCTTACCAGGAGTTGAACCCCTAAAATGGAGTTTTACTCCCTCACTGGCCAGCATTATGTGGATGAAATTCTCCCAACAGTTGCACCGTGGACACGGCGACATCCAGATTTAATCTTCCAGCAAGATAGCCAGACCCCAGACTGCCAGAGTTGGTAAACCGATCCTGAATTCATGACTACAACATGTACATGCTGCCTTGGCTGCATGATCTCCAGACACTAAGTCACATTCCCAATGTACTTGTGGGCATGAATTTAAGAAACAAAGTGAGAAAATAGTAATTGCAGATATCCTGTCAATCTATTGACCAACATTTAATGGCAACAAAATGACTTCCCAGTGCTAGTGTCCACGTAAGCCTACGTGAATCAACAAAGAGAAAAGAAGCTGGACGCTGCATGTGCAAATACCCATTGAAATCCATTGATGGTCAGCTTTGAAAGTGATACATTGTGAACTTCACACCAGTCTGGCCAGTAGCACTTGGCATTTTCCAATCTTGCCCCATGCTCAATTAATTTCATTCCTGGCATATAGCATAAAATTTTAATCATGTCACATTTCCATCCAAGCCAAGTGCTCAGTTTTTCAATGTGCCAACCTTGGCAAACATCAACAAATGATTGATTTGTCGCATGCATGCCATGATTTCTGGCATTGCAAAAAAACTTGCTTGCATGCCCAGTCAGCAAAAGTACACAAATGCAACATCAGTACTGTATTGTATATGTTCGTTTGAGTATAATGTTGTACATGTCAATTTACATTCTCAGCCATACTACCCAAAAGGGTTGACCCTCTCTGGAACCGGCACCTGCCTAAAGTGGACACTTTCACATTTACTTTAGTTGAAGAACTAATGTCTCTCCACCCAGGTCAGCCATCACATTACATAACCTGCCAATATGCTCTTTATGGTTCATTGATTTCATTCAACAGAGTTAGCACATTTAAATCATGTGTGTCATCACCCTTCTGTGTGTGTGTGTGTGTGTGTGTGTGTGTGTGTGTGAGAGAGAGAGAGAGAGAGAGAGAGAGAGAGAGAGAGACAGACAGACAGACAGAGACAGACAGAGACAGAGACAGAGAGAGAGAGAGAGAGGAGAGAGAGAGAGAGAGAGACCAGCTCCTGCATGTGGACACTTTCTGCTTGTCCTAGTGTTGATCTTTCTAAGGAGGGACTACTGTGTTGATATATAGTGGTACCTGCTATATTTGACCTCCCCTTCAGCCCCCCCCCCCCCCAAAAGGCCATACCGCAGGTTGCCTTTCACTGCAGGAAAACTTACAAAGAACCTGTGTGCCCTGTCTATCAAGTGAGACCACAGCAAGCTGTATGGTTGTTCATGGTAATAACCACATACGGCAAGTCTACCAGTGTATTGTTATGGTCTTGCATCTTATGATCACATTGCCAGAGTTAATATGTTCCCTTACAAAAAGAAAGGCCTTGCAGCTAGTTGTTCCTGTTAACTAGTGGATAGTTGTCTGCTAGGTTGTGGCAAAGTAGTCGCTGGTTGAAATTTTACCATGCAAATGACATTGTGGCCAAGTAGCAGGAAAAAAAGAGATTTGATTGGTGGACAGTGAGGTCACAATTAGAGGCCACTGAATTATTATACATTGCAGCAAGTTTGTGGCTAAATTGCCTCTTGATACTCCCATCAGCAGGTTTTTTGCTAGGTAAGGAAGAAATCGTATTGGCTGGTCTTCTGCTAAGTAGCCGCTAGTTTGCAGCTAAGCTGCTGCTAGATACTCCAACTGACTGGTCTTCTGCCAGGTAAAGAAGAAATTCCATTGGTGGGTCTGCTGCTAAGCAGCTGCTAGTTTGCGGATAAGCTGCCACTAAGTAATATTCCATTGGCTGGTATTCTATACTCATGAACAGACTAGAGCTATTTGGCCGTCCCATATCTTTCGTTGATATGGCTATCTAATTTTACACATTTTCCCAAAAAAATGGTTTTATAAAATCTATTTTTTCACTGATAGACTTAAGAGTGAGTCAGAAGGAAGGCAGTTAATTCATTTCAAATTGTGATTCAACTCAAATTTTGACTTTAAAATTTGCACCCTACAAATCCTCTTTAAAGGTATATTTGTCATTATATCTTGGGCTGAAATATGAAAAAAGTAATAATTGTTAAGTCTAAATTGATACTTTCTGATGAATTGCAAATGAAAATTTCAAATTCCGTATACATGTTATGAGAATGTAGATTGCATTATAAATGTTTAAATTGTTAATGTTTAGATTGAAAGAGTTAATGTTTGTTTGGAAAAATGTATACATGTAGCAGCTTGTTCAAGAGTTTCACCATGTCAGTTTTTCAGTTTGTCATAAGTATCATTTTGTTATGTTTCAGGAATAATGTGTGAATCATTTTCCCCCCATCCTCTGTAATTACAAAGTATAATTTTTTCCATGGCATCTCTGTATAATAAACTGTGAAAATTTTAAATGTAGAAGGGGAAAGGTTATGCATGCCAGGCATGATCGAATTAGGGTTCAGTCAGTTGTAAACTGCATGTTCATAATACAGTAGTACCTGTCATGAAAGACCACCCTAATGAGAGACCACCTGCCTTTTAAGACCACTTTTTAATATACTTTTTGCAGTACTTTTCTTATTTATACCTTTCATGAGAGACCATCTGTCTTATAAGACCACATTTTGATCCTCCCTAGGGGTGGTCTTTGGTAACAGGTACTATTGTATAATAAAGAATATTCAATGTTATAATGGGTTGCTCAAAAACTATTTCCATTCAATAAAGAATGGCATTGACAATAACACCATTGCCAACCATCGCGACTGACACCAGTACTGAAACCATTACCAACCATGGTCAAATCACTGCCAAGCTGGGGTCAGCTTTTCTGACCATTGCCTGTAAAGGACCATTGCCGCACACCATGGGCTTACCATTGCCAACCATGGTCTACCATGGTTGACCCTGGCTGGCAATGGTATCATGGTCTACATTCAAATGCAGCCAGAGTACTTATTTTGATATGGTTTTAAGTGAAATGTAAAGAATGATCACTAATACTTGAGTGATTTATAATGGTTCAACAGTGTAACACACGTTAAAAAAAAAGTTGTAAAACTAATTTCTGTGAAAGGAAATAAATAAGGAAAAACAAGATGTTAAGAAAAATAAAAAACTTCAAAATTTTCCTTTTGAACAAAACCAGGAAATTCTCCACTTGGTGATGTTTCCACTTGCACAGTAAGTTGGTCTAACTTGCCACCAATTAAGTCCTTGCTGCTCAAGTTGTCACTAGACTGACTAGAGAAACAGTTCTTCCTGCTATTAAAGCTGTAGGAGAACTGCAAACTTCTTCTTGTTAAGTTGCCATTAGCCTTGCCAGAAACAGAGTTCTTCCTGTTAAGTTGCCGTTAGCCTTGCCAGAAACAGAGTTCTTCTTGCGGTGCTAAGTTGCTGCTAGGCTGGACAGCAACGAAGTCCATCCCGTTAAGTAACAGCTAGACTGACCAGAAACTGGGTTGTTCCTGTTGAGTTGTGGCTAGACTGGCCAGAAACAGAGTCCTTCCTATAAAGCTAACACTAAGTAGTGGCTGCTTAGTGGCTAGCCGTTATTAAAGTTGTGACTAGCTGGTGGCTGCTTAGTGGCTAGCCGTTATTAAAGTTGTGACTAGCTGGTGGCTGCTTAGCAGCAGCTTAACAGCTACTAAGTAATTTTTTTGTCTTGCTGCTCAGATTTTTCTTTGTGGCAAAGTAGCGGATACTTATCTGCTAAGTGAAGATTTTGTAAGGGTTTTAGTCAATTTCACTAATTAGCAGCATTTGGGAGCTTCAATCCCCATAAGATTTAAGCAAAAAGACAAGTTTGTAGAGTAGAATCTTAGGTACCTTTGTTGTGGTGGTTCCACTGATGAAAATGTGATCTGAAGTGGTGGAATTTGAAGGCTTTTTGCTTAATGCATAAGAATACAGGAAATACATGTTTGTGCATAACTAAAGGGGATGGGGTGAAGCATTATGATGGCACAAAGTACATGAAAGTTTACCCCAGTACAGCTTACAGAAAAAAAAATGACCAGACCAAAGTTATGACCAGTACAAACTACAGAAAATGAAAAGAATGGTACACACAATAAAATTCCCTAGTAAGCCAGTAGGGAAATATGCCCCTGTGGAAGACCTCATGGAACCTTTATGGTGGTTGAGAGGTGTAGTGTTGCATGAATAATATCTATTGCTGTGACCTTGTCACAAAATAAAGCGCATTCCATCACCTCAAGCAGAAAGCTGATTTCTAGCTTTGTTTCAAATTTTGAGGGTAGTACTTGTGAGGACTCAGTGTCAAAGAAAATTTGCTGCCCCCCCCCCCCACCACCACCACCACCACCATATGGATGGACCCCATGGATTTTATGTCTGGGAAACCAGGGTTTTGTACATGAAACCGGTGGCAAGCTGTCTTGACATTTAGTCCCATTTGGCTATATCACTAAATGGTCTCATTGAGTGATATCCCTAAATCATTTGGGGGATATTCCTAAATCATTTAGGGGATATTTCTAAATGATTTAGAGATATCTCTAAATTGTTCATTTAGCAATATCCATAAATTATTTAGTGAAATGACTGAATCATTTGGAGATATTGCTTATTCATAGACGTTAATAATGATTTCACTAAATGATATGGTGATATATCTAAATCATTAAATAATTACATTTTTGGCCATTTTTTTCTCAGACCTTTTGTCTTGGAAACATTAAAGGAGGGCATATGTTTGCCTAAACCCAGTTTGTCAACAGCTGAGTCAACAAAGCCCCAAGGAATGGTCCAACTGGGAAATCAAGGGGTCTTAAGGAAAGAGCATTGTGAAGCAGTTGTGTCCAGTGATGGCCTGATTGTAGTTGGGCTAACCCTACAGGTTGGCAGTACTGGGAGAAAGTGATCATAACAGAATTCCCAGTGGTCCAGGCTCTGCACGCTGTCTACTCATCAATCAGAAAAAGGCCCCATGTGATGCACCTTTGTGTCATAATGGACCACCGAATTTCCAATAGTGCCAAGCTGTAAAATGTATATGAAGGCATTCCTGTGATATTGTATGAGGAGAATGCTGCCATAAAGCAGGTAATGCCGGAAATTGCTGTCAAAAACAGTGATCTATTTTTATCATGGGGGACTTGTAGATCACCACTGGCAGGAACAGAATAAGTTTACCAGTCATTTGCATTCAACCTATGTGCCAGTTCCAGGTTCTCAATTTACCTTTTACAACAATCAGGACAGGCAGCAGCTGATTTGTATTCAAGTAGTATATAAGTTTCAAGGTGTGGATTCTGTGTTTACACACTTTCTATCATACTTCTCACACATACGTTGTAATATGTTTATAGACGGTAAGGTCATGTTAGGATCGATTGGTGGAGTTGATTTGCAGGGGTCACCCATGTCACCATCTCTACTGAACTAATGCAACCTGCACCATATTTACTGACAATACTGCACTCTTATCAGCTCAGCTGACTTGTCAGTCAGCTGAGCTTAAAGAATGGTCAGTTGTCCTTCCCTCGGTTCACATTACGCATTTTTGACTGCTGCTAAAAAAACTGTCAGCCAGATCCACTTCAAACTTTGTGGGGATGCACCTTGGGTGGGTCTCTACTAAGTGTCTTCAAATGGTTACACGTCATTGATTTTTAAGGGTCTGGCCCATTGGGACCCTTAATGTTTTCAGGTTGTCAATCCTGACGGACATGTATGTCCGTCCAGATGTGCACATTCTTGTTACCATGTTATCTACAGAATGCCTTCATGTATTTTACTCAAATTTGGCAAATATGCTTATCTGACCTGGCAAGATAAACTAATTAGATTTTGGTGTCACTATCACCTAATTTGAGCAAATGGCAGCCTAATTATATGTACATGCTTGTTAGGGCTCATTACCACAATATCTCCAGAATGCTGCAATGTATTTTGCTCAAATTTGGCAGTATGCTTATCTAGCATGCCAAGAACTGATTAAATTTTGCTGTCACCATGACCTAATAGGTGTCACCATGACCTTAGCAAGACTAAGTGCTCACTATCCGGACATCCGTCTGTCTGTCCGTCCATCCTTCTGTCCTACAACAAAAAACTTTGGAGTGGCATTATTTCACTAACTACATGTACACTGGGTAGGGCTTTCATACTTGGGTAAATGATTTATAGGGATGGTCACTACACATTTGTACCATCACTGTCACACTTCATTGGTTACATCATGCTTGACTGAGCATTGTAGAAAAACTTTGGCGTGGCTTGAGTTATGCTGGCCAGATATTCATGCCACCCCGGGGATGGCTCTGGTGTTCCTGCCGGACCCTTCAGTCAATGCTTTGCATTGAATGTATCACTTGTTATTTTTTGTTATTAGCTCATTCCATACTATGGTCACAGGCTTTGGTCAGTGGTTCTGGCACTGCCTGGCAAGTCATGCTGCAGCTGCTGCAAGGGCAGCTGCAGCATGACTTGCCAGGCAGTGCCAGAACCACTGACTTTAGACTATAGGCATGTTGGTACTTGAACGAATGCTCTTTTCATGAAGAATTTAAGTATGCAATTGTCGTCTTAAATCTAGGTAAATATACGGAAAAATCAGGGACTGGTATGGAATGAGTTAACTATTTCAGCCTGGACTTTGGTGTTTTACATGGTCATGATTCTCTTTGAGAGACACACTCAGACAGCACATGAGAGGCCTTGATCTCATTTCCAGGGTCACAAGACAACTGACATGAAATTTACTGATCACTTTATAAATTGAGATCTATTTTGAGTTAGAAGATTGATGTTGAACATGTTAATGTTTCTCTATGAAGGTCATGCTTTGAGAGTACATGAGTGACCTTGACCTCATTCCTGAGATCACAGTGCAACATACATGAATTTTACTCTTCACTATAACTTATAAACTCTTTGAACTGGGACCTTGATGTTGCACATGCTAGTGTTCTTGCACAAAGGTCAGACTTTCTCAGTACATGGGTGACCTTGATGCTATCCCAAGTTCACAGAGCCACAAGTGTGATGAATCTCTAGGTCAGCTGAGCATGGGCTATTCACACAGCCCTCTTGTTTTTAAATCCATGTCTTAAAGGACAGGCTCAATACCCAGAGAAGTTGTAAAACATTACCCATAATGGAATACTAGCAGAACTAAGTATCCAGATGATGATGATGATGATGATGATGATGATGATGATGATGATGATGATGATGATGATGATGATGATCATGATCATCATCATGATCATCATCATCATCATCATCATCATCATCACTTATAGAATACAGGATTGTAGAAAATTTTTAAGTCCGAAGTTTGAACCTCAAACTCTCTCCCCATGAACTAAGATGGAATCAACAGTTTTACTTGGGACAGATTGGACATTAAGTGCTTTCCCCAAGGAAACCTGTTGACCTAAGGCATGCTATCCTGAAAGGAAAGCTGTTGATCTAGAGCATGCTATTCTGAAAGGAAAGCTGTTGACCAAGGGCATACTATTCTGACAAGAAAGCTGTTGACCAAGGGCATGCTATTCTGAAAGGAAAGCTGTTGACCAAGGGCATACTATTCTGACAAGAAAGCTGTTGATCTATAGGGTATGCTAGTCAGATAGGGCATTTCTAAAACTTGTTCATTTGGGGGGGGGGGGGTTAACACTTATGTTAATTGAAATCGTTGAAGTGGACAGCATTTAACCTTCAGCTGGTTTTGGCCACTTAAAGGGGACAAAGGGTTAAGTAAGGAGCTGACTTTAAACCTGAATATTGTTTGTTTTGTGTGTAACATTATAACCTTCTAGACTATAATTATTTTCCTGGATGATTAACATGATTGACTCTCATCTTGTCTGTTCCACTCTTGCCTGTTGTTTCTGAATTATGACGTTTTTTTTATACTACTAATATGTAGTGTAAAACAATGCTGTTGTTGGCTGCAACATCAGGTTGGTTTGGTTGAGTACTTCCATCAATTTATAAAATTAGCTGACAATTGAAAGTTCCCAAGACTGCAGTTGAGCAACCCAAACCTGATTCTGCAATTGATGCAAATGAGATACTGCAATGAAATGACCACATGTAAAAAAAAGAAGAAAAAAACAAAGTAAAATTTAAAAGGAAAAAATTAAACCAAAGAAAATGGAAACTAAAAACTTTTGGCCCTTGATGTCTTTGAGGTACATGTACCTGTACTCTGTCAGAAGATGTAATTTATGTTCTGTACTTGTACACAAATCTGCGTCTTCTGCACATGTGTGCAGGCAGCCCTGTTTGATAGCATGTACTCTGTACATACAGGTAAACAGAAGTCCCTGTCTCATAGCATGGACTCTGTACATACAGGTAAACAGAAGTCCCTGTCTCATAGCATATGCTCTGTACATACAGGTAAACAGAAGTCCCTGTCCTATAGCATGTATTCTGTACACACAGTCCCAGTCTTGGAGTGTATGCTCTGAACATGTACAGGAATCCCAGCTGTGCCATACAGTATATTCTGTACATACATGTATACAGAAAGAAGTCCCTGTCTTACAGTCTATCTTCTGTACATGTACAAGAATCCCTGCCATAGAGTATATTCTGAACATATACAGCAAGAAGTCCATGTCTTATAGTGTATATTTTGTACATATACAGAAGTCCCTGTCTCATGGCAAATATTCTGTACATATACGGGACATACAGAATTCCATATCTTATAGTGTATATTTTGTACATATACAGAAGTCCCTGTCTCATGGCAAATATTCTGTACATATACGGGACATACAGAATTCCATGTCTTATAGTGTATATTCTGTAGCTATACAGAAGTCCCTTTCTCATGGTAAAGATTCTGTACATGTACAGAAGTCCCTATCTCCAAAGACTACCACAGTAAAGATCCGGTCTTGTCTTGAAAGTCCATCTTTGGAGATCTTTCCTCAGTACAGTCAAGGAGGGTAGAGGGTCCCTCCCTTGGTACATTGTACTTTGCAGGTTACTGAATTTTCCTGTAAGAAAGCACCCTGCACTCGGAGATCAAATTGATGATTCTTTGAGGTCATCTTTCAAGTCAGTTTTCTTTTTTTAAACCCTTTCCCTCTTGAATTAAGACTGAGTTACCAGCTTTCCTTGACATGGGTTGGCCAAGGAAAGCTGACCTGGGGCATGTGATCTTGATAAGTCTCATGTACATTTCTCAGTCAAATTGTTTTTCATAACTGTTGAAATTGGTTGAAAACACTGAAGCAGACGACATTTGACCACCGGCCGGTTTTGGCTGGTTTGAAGGGGAAAGGGTTAAACAGATTTTTCCACACACATATGGTAAACAGTGTACGTGTGCATATTTTCAGAAAAAAAGGATGCATATATAAATGATATGGATACTGTTACTTTTTATATGAATTGATAAATGTTTGATATTGGCTTGCATTGTTTGGCACCACAAGACTTCTAGCAGTTTGACATGACATGTTGTCTCTTGGCAGTCAGCATACATGTACATGTATATAGGATGAAAATGAACTGGTTATGGATGAGACACAAAAAAATTGAGGATGGAAGACATAAAGTGTGGCATTGCATTATGCTAGTGCAATGTGCTGTGTGGTTTGGTGTGTTGGCATAAGGCTGCAGGAGGCAAGGATTTAACCCCACCCCCACCATGACTACTGAAGCCAGTATTGAATTGAATTGAATTTTATTAATCCAGCATAAACATTCAAATATACACAGTATACATTGGGGATAGAAACTCTGGTGAGCTTATAATATCCCCATCCATATGTAAATCTATATACAGTGAAACCTGTCTATTGTGGACACCTCTGGGACTGGCAAAAAGTGTCCACAGTTGACAGGTGTCCACAATAGACAGGTGTTTTTAACAAGAAAATTGACCATTCGGTCATGGATATAACTGTCCACATTATACAGGTGTCCGCATTATAGAGGTGTCCACAAGGACAGGTTTTACTGTAATTATAATATATACCAGATGGCATTATACACATCAAAGATCATTAAGAATACAATCAGTCAATTAGTTGTATTAAGAAGCAACAAAAATTTCAACTTCTTTTTAAATGAAGATAAACAAGGTACCTTTCTCAAATCTTTAGGAATATTATTCCAAACTATTGGACCATGGTACTTGATTCCAAATTTACAAACATTGGTAAAACTCGTATCGCATCACTTTCACATACCACTTTTGTATAAAGTATTTTACCAAAAAGTAATTGACCCAGCTCCCTCATCATTTTGCAGCGTATCAACAGTAGATCAGCAGTATACATACAGTATATAATGACAGTAGATTTATGATACACTCGCAGTAGACCTAACAGTAGTTATGCAGCATATACTGTTCTCATACTGCCAAAGTACTAGCACAGCTAGCACACACAGTAAAGAGAAAATGCTAAGTCCTCACAGTATAAAAGCAGTAGTATGGCAGTATATGTGCAGCATGTTCCAAAAATGCAAATTATGCTGTAGTACTACTGCCATTTAAAATCAGGGGAGCTTCAGCACCAGGCCTGGCAGTAGGACTACAGTAGCAGTTTCTTTGGCAGTATAGCTGCATTATACCATGGCAGTATTACCACAGTAAAGGATGCCAGTATAACTGAAGTATACCATGGCAGTATGACTGCAGTGTGGAGTGGCAATATGACCACAGTATACTTTGACAGTATGACTGAAGTATAGAAAGGCAGCATAATGGCAAAATACCATGGCAGCATTACTGCAGTATGGAATAGCAGTAGAATTGTGGTATGGCTTGGCAGCATAATGGCAATATACCATGGCAGTATCACTGCAGTATGGAATAGCAGTAGAATTGTGGTATGGCTTGGCAGCATAATGGCAATATACCATGGCAGTATTACTGCAGTATGGAATAGCAGTAGAATTGTAGTATGGCCTGGCAGCATAATGGCAATATACCATGGCAGTATTACTGCAGTATGGAATAGCAGTAGAATTGTGGTATGGCTTGGCAGCATAATGGCAATATACCATGGCAGTATTACTGCAGTATGGAATAGCAGTAGAATTGTAGTATGGCTTGGCAGCATAATGGCAATATACCATGGCAGCATTACTGCAGTATGGAATAGCAGTAGAATTGTGGTATTGCTTGGCAGCATAATGGCAATATACCATGGCAGTATTACTGCAGTATGGAATAGCAGTAGAATTGTAGTATGGCTTGGCAGCATAATGGCAATATACCATGGCAGTATTACTGCAGTATGGAATAGCAGTAGAATTGTGGTATTGCTTGGCAGCATAATGACAATATACCATGGCAGTATTACTGCAGTATGGAATAGCAGTAGAATTGTGGTATGGCTTGGCAGCATAATGGCAATATACCATGGCAGTATTACTGCAGTATGGAATAGCAGTAGAATTGTAGTATGGCCTGGCAGCATAATGGCAATATACCATGGCAGTATTACTGCAGTATGGAATAGCAGTAGAATTGTAGTATGGCCTGGCAGCATAATGGCAATATACCATGGTGACATTACTGCAGGTTAGGTTCTATGGAAGTACTGTGGAGGTTCCAGAGAAGCACCATGGAGGTCCCATGGTAGCAAGGATAAAAATCTGTGGTTTCCTAAAAAAGCCAAATGAAGGAGAGTAGAACAGTGCACACAATGTAAAAGTTTTTTTTTTTTAAATAACCAAATGACCAATAAAAAAAATGTTGGAGAGAGCCTCCATTTCACCATTACTTTTCTTCTAAAATAATAATGAATAAAAAACAAGGAGACAGAACTACTGTATAATAATTCATATGTATTTTGGTAAAATACACAGTTTGACCATTATTGAAGAAAAAGTGTTTGCAATATGCCCCCTTTCAACAGGGGGCATAAATACCATACAGTCTGGAGTTTAAGATCCAGATTCGTTATCTTGGTTGCAGCTGCTTGTGGTTGAGGGGATGGTCTCGCAACTTCTCGCAGCTTGCTCTTGATGTCCCCATTTGTGGTGTTAGGATATGCTTCATGTACCAGTTCTGGAAAAGGGAAAACAAATTTGCAAGGGCACAGGAAAATAAAATGTTTAAAGTGTAACATTTACATATTGTCAAAAAGTTTGGTTAAAATATGCTGCTAAAGGTTCCTCCCTTTACCTCACTATGTGCAGAATGGTTAATGATTTTTCAAAGTTCATTGTACATATGGAATTTTATTAACATTTTAAAACACATTTCACTGCTCCAGTGCTTATATAAAATACATTGGCTATTCATGGATGTGCAGACTTTTCCATGCTTCGGCATTTCACATGTTTTAAAATCTTACAGTAACTTGACTGACACAATATGCAATGACCCTGGTCCTGCACTATATATTTTTTTTTAAAGAAAATTATCCCAACAAGCTTACATTTTAAAATTAAAAACTTTTCATTTGCAAGATAGTCTTTTTATATGTTTCTATAAGGAAAATTGCTGCCCCAGATTACATGTTATAAATATCTTCATGTAAGCAGTCATACAATAAAAGTGAGAAACAGTAAATTGATTTATAGAAATAAAAAAGAATACAATGAAAAATTTTTATTATTTGTAATTTCCACAAGGTTCAAAATTGTATTTTAACCTTGGCCTTTGGCAAGTTCAACTGGCTAGATGTAAAGCCTGGACAATAATATCATGTCATATTTTCACAATAAAGACCACATCAGATGGACTGGGTATAAGCCACGAAAACGTTGATGGTGAGAATGACATCTCTTCTGGAAAAGCTGGACTAAGAGGCTGAATCTACAATCAGCTGCTATGTATCTGTTACAGTTCAGGACCTGCTTTCAAATGGAGCTTTACTTACCAAATATAATATTCAATTTGGATAGATATCATCCAAACCACTTCTTTTGTGGAACTCCCCTTTTTTTTTTGTTTCCTTCCATTTGTTGTGGAATTCCCCACAAAAATGTACACTGGTATTCCAATGGAATTCCACTGGAATACTAGTGGGATTTTCAGTGAAATGCAAGAAAGAATACCACTGTGTTTCCACTGGAATAAAACATAGGAGTCAATTTCTTTGTAAAAGTTACCTGTGGTGACAGGTCACCTGCTGTATGTGGCCACTTTTTCTTGGCAGAAAGGGTGGCCACATACAGCAGGTACCACTGTATTTCCATTGGAATACTAGTGACATTTCACTGGAGTACCAGTGGCATTCCACTACAATACCAATGGCATTCGACTGGAATACCAGTGGCATACTTGGACACTGAAATACCAATGGTATTTCACTTGAACTGACACTCATTGGACTGTCAGTGGAAATACTTTGAATACATTACATTGTTTATAATTTTAGTGGCAAGTTGCCCTTTCTATAATACCAATATTCAAGTAAAATTTTGCCTGCTCAATTGATATTCACTGCAATGTTTGATTTCTTCAATCCTGTATGTGAAACATGTTGATGTAGATCTTCCAGCTCAGTACAGCCATCCAATAATGTTTATCAACACAGCTTTGTATATTTGCTGGGCTCTAATTAGTTACAGCAGGTCCCCTGTCATCTGGAAGGAGTTGGCAGGCTGTGTGCTAAATATGGCTGACCATGCAGAGGGTTTTAGAGGCTGTACAGATCCCAGCCTTACAATGGAGGGGCATATGCTGTGAAATGTGAATTCTTTGTGACCCACTTCCCAGAAACTGAATAGAATTCATGAGCATTACAGAGTCAGCTACAATTTATACTTACTTGGGTGTCTTGTGCCATTGATGATGCCAAAGTAGTCCTTTGTGTTAATTATCACCACAGCCGATGTGAGTCTGTCTCTTTGTATAATAGTCCTGCATTCAGTTGCTTTTGGTAGCTGGACAAGTTTCACGCTACACCAAGTATACTACTTGGAGCTGAAGTTTTATCCACATGCCTGCCAGTATGCTATAATGTCCATGTAGCCATCATAATCTCCACAAGATGCTGCCTTGACCATGAGCCCGCCATAGCTATTTTAAATCTGCAGCTGACCAGCCAGGCAGCCTCCCGATAGGCCCTCTTCAGCCAATCAACTACCAGTATTAAGTGGAGGAGTCAGGGTGGCTGGTAGTGGCAGTTGAAACTTGATCCCTGTGCTCTCACTGGGTGAAGCTACATATATATTTAGGCACAATGAGCATGATCAAACATAATCCACATGATCACCAAAACTCCTGGGAATGGATGTGATTAATGGGTTTGTGAATTTCTTGTCATATATATTGGAGAGAAAAAAATGTCTGGTAAAACTGCTAAAATTCCAAGTATATGTTTTTTTTAGAATACCCCATATGAGAAAAAATGTCTGGTAAAACTGCTAAAATTCCAAGTATATGTTTTTTTTAGAATATCCCATATGCATGAAGTGACAATATTTATGTCTGGGTGTGAACCCAGACATATTCTCTCTCTCTCTCTCTCTCTCTCTCTCTCTCTCTCTCTCTCTCTCTCTCTCTCTCTCTCTCTCTCTCTCTCTCTCTCTCTCTCTCTCTCTCTCTCTCTCTCTCTCTCTCTCTCTCTCTCTCTCTCTCTCTCTCTCTCTCTCTCTCTCTCTCTCTCTCTCTCTCTCTCTCTCTCTCTCTCTCTCTCTCTCTCTCTCTCTCTCTCTCTCTCTCTACCAAATTTTGTTCGGAGTTTTTCTTGGACACTATTATTCCGAAAACCACCAAACTTGCCGTGTTGACTGACCTACCAGTAAAATTGTGCACCTGGTTTGGAATAGTCATTATATTTAAAATTATGCAAATTAGGGTGAATTAAAATTTTAAAAGCTCCGTATCTTCCAAAATATTGCAGATATATAGACACAAAATTTCAATGTGCATATATTGGTTTGTGACACCTGCCAATACATGTATAATGGACAGCAAATGAAAGTTATAGAATTTCAAATTACACTAATCAAGGCATTGAAAAATTTAAAATATCTCCAAAACTACTATACACAGAGATGCCATTCCAAGTTCAATGTATAGGTTTGTCGCACAGCTGCATCCA
This sequence comes from Hermodice carunculata, assembly GCA_964020975.1. NCBI lineage: Eukaryota > Metazoa > Annelida > Polychaeta > Eunicida > Amphinomidae > Hermodice > Hermodice carunculata. The sequence continues at coordinate 1,797,257 of CAXHWN010001131.1, read as the reverse complement.
ATAAACCATAAACCAAAGTTGTGTGATATTAATTTATGCAAATAAGGTGAATACACAAACTCTAAATCTTGAATTACTTAAAAATTATTATACATAGAGGTACCATTCCAACATCAATATGTAGATTTGTGACATAACCAGATCCAATTAACCATAAACCAAAGTTGTAGGTTCTTAATTTATGCAAATTAGGCAAAATATATGCAGTATCCAGATGTCTATATATATTAGCTGCCAATCTCCTCAATATTCATGTATTTATCATCTAGCAGTCAAATACTGCACATATACTGTCAATCTCTACTGCCATTTGTCCTCTGGCAGTAATATACTACATTTATACTGCCAATCTGTGATGTTCTTGTTCTCTGACAGAAGTATACAGCATGTATACTGCTAATTTCTACTGCCATTTATCCCTTGGCAGTAGTATACTGCATAGATACTGCCAATCTGTACTGCCATTTATCCCTTGGCAGTAGTGTACTGCATGCCTACTGCCAATGTGTACTGCGATTTATTCTATGGCAGTAGTATTATGCATGTATACTGCCAATTTCTACTGCTGTTTGTTCTCTGGCAGTAGTATACTGTATGCATACTGCCAACCTGTACTGCCATTTGTTCTCTGGCAGTAGTACACTGTATGTATACTGCCAATCTCTACTGCCATTTGACTTCTGGCAGTAGTATACTGCATGTGTGCTGTCAATCTCTACTGCAGTCTATTCTGTGGCAGTATTATACAGCATGCATACTGCCTATATCTACTGCCATTTATGATTGGCAGCAGTAGAAGGTGGCAGTATACAAACAGTAGAATACTGCCAACCATGAAAGTGGCAGTACGCAGGCAGTAGCATGACAGTATCTACTGTAGTGGAGGTATATACTGCCAAATGGTAAGGGAGGCTTCTAGACCATGAAGACCATCTGCATAACTTCTAGCCAGAGGTTTTTTCTTTCTTTCTTTTCTATTTTGAATAGAAATCTTCATATTTCTTTAAATTAAGGAGTTTTGGAATGAGACAAAATTTTGTGACAAAATTTTCAGGTGCCAGAGGGAGTATAGTTAAGTGTGACCCCAGTGCTTCCCAGTGTAATGTGTGCCATTACTCTCTGACATGGTCAGTCAAGCACAAAATGTAGCCAAACACAATGGATTCCACAATAACAAAATTGATGGGTGATTTATAAAGGCTGTACACCATGGAGAAAAGCCAGTGATGACCTTGTCGCGTTTACCCGGGCCATTCTAAACCCCAAAACGGATGCCATTAGCATGATAACTTAGCACATTATGGCAATAATACAATAATTGCCTATTTTCTTGTTCTTAATTAGGCTGTATTACATCAAACCGGGAGTGTAACTGTGCCTGCCAAGCATTACCTTTTGTGCACGCGTATCCGTGTGTTGCATGCACAACTTTTCAGCTAGTTCCCTGACTAAAGGCTTGGCAGCCAGCCACAGGTTTATGAGCATGGATTTTTTTTAACAGATACCCATAAGGTCTGAACAGATATGTATTTTGATCATTCAGTTGTCATTTAGAACAGTTGATTTTGGCTCTGGAATCAGCTAGACATATATAAATGTCAATTACTCTGAGGGTGAATGTAAAGTCTCGTGCTGGTGGATATAATTACATCTGCAGTGAGAGACCACATTGGTTTTTAAGACTGCTATTTGAAAAGACTGGACTCTCATTTCATTGCAACTAACCAGTAATTAAAGACCACCTGCAATATCTGGCCACATTTGTCTGGCCATAGGGGTGGTGCTATGTAGCAAATACCACTGTTTCATGTAGGCTACTCTTTGAAACTATTTTACCTGGGCTTCTGGAATTCATTCATTCATTCATTCATCCATTTGTTTGTTTATTTATTCAGATATTTAATTTAATTTTATTTTATTTTCACTTTTCCCTTACCATACCTTTTACTTTGACTTTATCTTTACTTTATACTACAATACTACAAGGGTCAAGTTTTGAGAAAAATATGTAGTAGTGGATCCTACCATATATTTATTTACACATTTTAAACCCTCACCAAATACTAAACATAAACATCCTTTTTTGAAGGGCATGGGCAATGTAATGTTACAGGTGTATGCAATTTGTGCATAAGCACTGGTGCAAAAATGACAGTTTGAGACAAAAACAATCCAAATGCATGCACTGATTACCTTTTTTGAAAAATAGAAGTGTCCACTGCAGCAGATTTTGGTGTACATTTAAGTTGCCCATTGTAGAGAGGTTTCATTAACATGTAGGTAACAGGGAAAATCAAACGGGACCAAAAAGAAAAAAAAAGTGCCCATTGTAAAGAGGTGCCCACTGCAAAGAGGGGGGTGGGGTGGGGGGTGTTACTGTACAACATTGTTTCAATACCTTTGTAAACACTGCCTACTTCCAACAAAGACTCATCTTATTTCATCCATGTTCAGCCTGTGCAAACTTGTAATTTAAGTTTGTCCACACCAGTAGCAGGCTGTTGAACCTCCATGGCCAAACATGTACATGTACCATGCTATAGATTTTTGTCAGGAGCCATGTGAAATTGGATGTTGCCTATGCAAACTTGCAACTTTAGTTTGCTGATGTCATTCAGGCTGGTGACACTCAGTATAGTTAAACACATAGATTTGGGTTAGACTTGCACAAGTCCCTGGTGCATGTCCTAATTTTCCCATCTCGCAGTCCCACCCAGAAGTGCGATACATTTTCCCCGCCACAAACTTAACTATATGATATTAAGCCAACCACCATTATACAGTATATTGTTATTAAGTACTGTCAATTTTTTTATTGGCCTCTATGGGCAGCCAATGCTAGATCAGATGAAGGAAGTTTGGCCAGGGGTGGCAATACTACATCTGCCTACTGCCAGAAATCCTTTTCACAGCATCCTATTTGACAATAGTAGCATCATTTTTACCCAAATTTGGGATTCAATAAGAATTTTATATAATATACCGGTAATATATTTCTTTATTTCAGACACATACAAATGGTCCTTAGATTTACAAAGCAAAATAAATGTATATATATACAGTAAAACCTCTCTTACCAAACACCTCCATATACCAAACACCTCTCTATACTGAACACCATTTCTCGGTCCCAAATACATGTATATACTTTCAATGCAATCAAACCTCCCTGTACTGAACACCTCACTTTACTGAACACTTTTTTCCAGTCCCAAGGGTGTTTGGTGTAGGGAGGTTACACTGTATATATAAATATATATATATAGTCTTGTATACAATATCTGTTACCAATATGTGACAAACATTAGTGGAGAATCATACACAATCAGCTAACAGTATTGCTGACAGAGTACATCAGTTGTTACATTAAGGATGCGTCAAATACATCATATTACTGCAGTGTCTGTGCACTGGAGAATAATAGAAAATGTGACAGGATAACACCATGGAAATCAACTTATTTTGGCTACTTTCAAGTCTTTGTTGTAGATTAAGTATCTGCTTTCTTCACATACATGTAGAGTCAAATGTGGGGGATCTGTTAGTTACTAATTTTTATAACATAGCGCTGGCACTATACAATCCCGAGCATACTCAAAGAAACATCTGAAGGCATTATTATAACTGGCATGAAGTTTACATGTGGAACTCTTACAGAAAAAGTCCACAGGGACACACGATATATTGGGGTACAGTAGTTGTTGAACAGCATTAACATTTACATATGGGTCATTGGAATTGACGCGCTTAACTTTTCCTATACAGTGGTACCTCTTTTTAGAGACCGCCCCTACAGCAGGTCAAATTGTGGTCTCTCAAAACAGGTGGTCTTTCATTAGAGGTACAACAACATGGAAAAGATAGCGCAGTGTTCTGAGAGAGCGGTCTTAAAAAGATATGCGGTCTCTCATTAGAGGGGTCTCTCAAGAGAGGTACCACTGTATTTCTATGCATGCATTCACAAGGTGAGCTTCAGTATGTGACATTCCTCACACTGGTAAAGCGTGTCCAATAGTACAGTAGTCCCTGTCATGAGAGACCCCTGTCGTGAGAGACCACCCTCTCATGAGAGACCACTTTTCAGAACTCCAAGTCCTATACTTCCCATGTGAATTTACCTGTCGCAAAAGGCCACCTGTCTCATAAGACCACTTTTTTTGTTGCCATAGGGGTGGTCTCTGGTGACAGGGACCACTATACACATGCGCGGAATACCAGAAATCCATTCTGTTCACAGAGTATTCCCTTTTGTGTTTAAGGGTTTCATGGTTAAAAAATGAAGTCCCATAAAAATGTTGAATGAATGTTATTTGAATTTACCATATGGTTGTATTTCTGTATGGTAATATGTAAGCATGCATTTGTAAACCCAAGTTCTTTTTACGACATATTGTAATTTGAGCATGTGTATACTCCTGGGTGTCACATGCCAAAACAATGCTACCTTTAGGCATGCGAACAGTGCTTGGCGTTACATGCCAAAACAACACTTCACGCTAGGCACTCTGCACGGAACACCAGGAGTAGGACAGAGATATGAAAGAAAGGTATGTCAGTCTATGTCTTCTTATATATTATATATATATATATATATTGTTTTTGTTTAAATTGACGTAAAAGTAATTGGATAAGACTTGCCATATTTATAGGATATTCAGGTAGAATCTTATGTAATATCAGTGACCTTGACCTTTTTTTGTGAGGTCATTATGCCTGTAAGTTGAAAAGGTGATTTTGTTGTAATGACAAGGTGTAGCGTGGAAATCAATGGCAAAGTGAATAGAGCGGCCAGATTGAAATTACAGTTGAATGCATAATACATAAAACTGTACTTGGTGACCTACTATTTGGGTCACTGTGACCCAGTAATTTTGGAGTTTGGCACTTGTCCAAGTTTATTGTTTTTTTTTGTCAATAACAGGAACAGTTACTACCCTATTTGAACAAACAGACTATATATGGAAAGCTGGATATTGGGCGCATATTTTGAATATAACAATTTTTTAATCCGAGTTGAGGGTCAAGGTCAAATGGCCAGTTTGAATACAGTGGTACCTGTCTTGAGAGACCCCCCAATGAGAGACCACAAATCTTTTTAAAACTGCTCTCTCAGAACACTGTGCTATCTTTTCCATGTTTATTATACCTCTGATGAAAGACCACCTGTTTTGAGAGACCATATTTTCACCTGCCCTAGGGGCAGTCTCTCAAGACAGGGACCACTGTATAGGGATCATGTCGTGAATGCTTAGCACCCCACAATTTTCGAGATAGGCCCATATAACATTTAGAAGTTGTAAAGCATGTAAAAATCTTTGTAGACATCAATGCTGGTGGCACCACATATAGTATTATGTAATATACAGGTCAAAATGTGAAAATCTTGTGACCACAATACCATCCACAGTTTTCAAGGTAGCCCAATATAACTTTCAGGACTTAAGGGGTGTATAAAAATATAGGTTAATTTCGATATTGTTAGCACCACCTACGGTATTATGCAATATAGGGATATTTACACAATATCCAAATTAACCTAGAATTTGATATAATATCAGTGACCTTGACCTATTTCTGTGAGGTCACCATGCCTGTAAATGGCAATGTCAGCACAACACCAGTATACCAATACAGATACCATCTTGTTTTACAAAATCTGGGTGACATTGATCTCCTGTCCCAAGGTCACTGAGGATATAAAGTTAAGGATTTACTCATTGTTGTCTTGGCACATGCAACAATATCCATCACAGGAATTGCACAAATAAGCTATGATTACATGTGGAGCGAAGTGCCATCTGGTGGACAATTTATACACTAAATTTTCAAAGCTTTATATGTGCAGAAGCCGCTCAAGGACTCCCAACTTTCAAATGAACAGGTGCCATATAGCCACAGTGCCAGCAGAGCATTAGGCCCATGGGCCTAGCTCTTGTTTCTGTACATGTACGTTATCAGTGCGCATTATTTATTCTTGATTTTCTGCTTTCATGTACACTTATTTGCATATATTAGTCAAATAGACTCTTTATTCAAATGTTTTGATTTTCAATGAGAGCACTATTAATTGTACTTGCTGCCAAGATCCTTTTGTGTGGGGTCTCGCAGGTCTGTTAATTGTCTATGAAAGAGAAAGTTTTTTGGTTCAACCCAAAGTTGTCAAAGTTTACCTAAAGTCTGAAAAAAACTGGCATATTTTTTATCAAGCTATTTCTACAAGTAAGATATGTGTAATATATCCACAATGTGAACCATGAAAGGAAAAATGAATTAGAACTCATTGATTGCCATGGAAAGGTGAGGGCCTCGTTCAGTAGTTTAGCTGCTTGGAATTGTTGTGTGACAGCCATAGCCTGGTCCTGGCAGCCAAACACAGGAGACCTCAGAGTCCACATGTTGTTATTTTAAAGGGAATTCTTTTCAGGAAGAATTCAAATGTACAGTCTTTGTCTTGTTGTAAACACAGTTATCAAATCAGCATGTAAATCATGAATTTGTGGGGTGTAAGTTAAATACACTGGGTTGCTTTTGAATGGAAATGGCTTCATTAGTTTCAAGACAGCATCCATTGAGTGTTTTAACTCTCAGCAGGCTGTGACATGTATGTGTATATATCTATTCTACATTGCCAAGAAGTGTCATTTCAGGAAACTGGAGAACAAAAGCAACAGAAGCATTGGCCCAATTGCTAGGGTAGCCACAAGATCTGTGGCGAGAATATTCACGCCTTGTTCTGTTTCAGTCTTATTGGTAGTGATGACATCACCACTAATAAGACATCACTGATATTATTGTCAATAATGGGAGAGTCACAGAGAAATGTGACACTTGTAATATGGCTGCAGGAGGCTTTGGCTAAATTTCATCAAATGACATTACTTAGATGTAAATGAAGGCAGGAAGAGTAGCAGGTCATTTGTAGCTCTCCGTGTATTAACAATATGCTGGCCTCCCTCATTCGCTAAATTGCACTTGGCAGCACACCCAGATGTCAGATAGGAACCTGCTACCTTCACGCTACCTGTTCTTATCTTGAAAATCAGCTTAATTATTTCTAGCTGAGGTTTCAGAAAATCTGACAAGCCATCAGAAAGGAGATGATTGAACCTGAATAGAGTTTCATCTTGCCCTTGGTTATAACATGGTGGCCAGCAGCAATCTGATTGAATGCTACGTGAGTGAGCTTATTACATAGGGTATGCCTGATGGACCCAGCGTCCACTGGGCTTGAAAAAATCCTTGTGATGATAAAGCATGTTAGATGAAGTGAGAGGCAAAGTATGTTCAACCTCTTGGTTTGATTTGAGTAATTGGCATCTTTCCCATAGGACATACAGCATTGCCCTGGGGCATGTTTTACTAGAGGGATGGGGAAAAATGAGCCTGCATCATCAATAGAAGACATGTCCCTTGATTTCTTGGCATATCATGTTTTTTAATTATAACTGATGGGTCAGTTCATCAGAGGAACTGAGGTATGGCTTGACCAAGCAGCAGAGTGATAATTACTATACTACTGGGTGGAAGGACTGTGAAGGACGACATTCTGTTTCATATGCAAAAAGTTTGGTGCAAGTATGTCCTATATATACATTCAGGGTTAGCAGTGTGTTAACTCAGTTTCATGATCAAATTGGTGTTTTGACATGCTGATCATGTGGGTCACAGAAGTGAAGGATGCCTGTGGTCTTTGACTGCCTCAGATGTACACAGTTTTGAGCTCTGCTGGCTTGTCAGCTAGCAGAGCTTATGCCATTGCTCTTCATCCATCGTCTGTCGTCCATTCACAATTAACATTTTCAGCTTCTTCTCCAAAACATTCAGCCAGATTCACTTCAAACTTGGTGGCAATGTACCTTGGGTGGATGTCTACCAAGTTGTACAAATGGTCAACCTTCAGGGAATTTTTGGATTTTTTTCTGAACATTTTTGTTCTTTTTTGGGGCAAATCTTGAAAAATCTTCTCCAAAACTGCTCACCCAGTTATTTGATATCACACAAGAACACTCCTAAGGACTCCTAGTTCTTAATTTGTTCACCAGGTGGCACTGTAATTTTTTTTGGTTTGTGTTTTTTCTATTTTCAACTTCTTCGCCACAACCATCACTCAGATCTAGCTGAAACATTGTGCATATGTTCCTTGTCAAAGGGTCAAATATAGATGTTCAGTAGGTGACACTGCTGTAGATTCTTGATTTTTAATGATTTTTTCAATTGGGTTACTTATCGGTAAATGCACCTTTCATATTGATCACTATGCAAGTCAATGGATATTCAATGCTAATTCACATTTTCGACTTCTGTCTCTGAAACCATCAGCCAGATTGACTTCAAACTTGATGGCAATGTACCTTTGGTGGGTCTCTACTAAGTTTGTACAACTGGTCACGCTCCAGTGATTTTTTATTTTCAATGAATTTATTTGTACTTTTATTGGGCAAAATAATCTTCTTCAAAAGCACTCACCCAATTACTTTGATATCACACCAGAACACTACTTAGTACTCCTAATTCATAATTTGTTCACCAGGTGGCACTGCAATTTTTAGCTCAGGTGAGTTGTCAGTAAGCTGAGCTTATGTGGTGGCAAGGCATCTGTTGTCTGTCCGTCTGTCATCCATAGGTGTCCACAATTCATATTTTCGACTTTTCCAAAACCACTGGCTTGATTCATGTCAAACTTGTCAGGATTGTACCTTGGGTGGATCTCTAGCAACTTTCTTTAAATGTTCACACTCCAGTGATTTTTGGATTTTTTTATGAATTTTTGTTCTTTTTAGGGGGTAAACCTTAAAAAATCTTGCTGTACCAATCTGCTCACCCTGTGTTTTTGCTATTTTTGACTTCTCCAGAACAGTCACTCAGAGTAAGCTGAAGCTTGGTGGATATGTTCCTTGTGGAAGGATCAAACTAATTTGTTCACTGGGTGGCACTGCTGCTGATTCCTGGTTTTTAACTTTTTTTTTTTTTTCAATTCGGGTACTTAGCGGCAAATGCACCTTTCCTATTGATTACTATGGAAGTCAACGGGCATTTAAAGTTCAATTCACGTTTTGGACTTCTCCAAAACCGTCATCCAGATTGACTTCAAACTTGGTAGGAAAGTACCTTTGGTGAGTCTCTACCAAGTTTGTTCAAATAGCCAGCTTCAGTGATATTTGGAATTTTAGCTTTGTTGACTTGTCAGTCAGCAAAGCTATTTGAATCTGTTTGCATCCATTGTCCGTCTGTCCATCTGTCCATTGTTAGATGTTTAACATTTTTGCCTTCTTCTCAAAAACTGCCACGTGGGATGTTTAGCTTTTGCACATGGGTGCTCCCCAGGTGGACCAGTTCCAAGTTTGCACAGGAGATGATGCAACAATTTTTCTTTTTTTCTTTTGTAAATTTTTTAATATATTTTTTGAAAAAAAAGAATCTTCATCTCAAGAACTACTTGGTCAAATGCTTTGGTATTTTACATAGGGTTACCTGGGGTCACCTAGTTTTTATATTGGCCACCAGATGGTGCTACAAGTTTTTCTGATTTTTTGTGTGTTAGGGCTATTTTTGACTTCTCCAGAACAACTGAACAAAATTACATTAAATTTTATCAGAATATAATTTAACTTTAGGCAATGAATTGTCTCTCAGATTAAGCTGAAACGTGGTGGATATGCTCCTTGTGAAAGGGTGAAACAAAGTTGTTCAGTAGGTAGTACTGCTGTGGATTCCTAATTTTTACATTTTTTTTTAATTTTCTGATTTTTAACGACTTTTGTCCTTTTTTGCCTCTCCAGTAAATATTTCCTATGAAAATTTTTTGTTACATTCTTTACATAAAAAAATACTAAGCTAAGTTACCAAGACTGGTTTAAAATCTGCAGGTGGCAGAGAGTTAGCACTTCAAACTGTGACAGGGATTAGTTGATGTGTATTCCTACAGTATGGATCAATGTACATTAACAGTCAAAGGGGTGATTTGAAACTTAGTGCAAGGGGATTGTTGAAACATATTTCAATTCTGCCTTATTTTCAGCTTGCCCTAGGGTAACATGGAACATGTTTCCACTTGCCTCTGGGGTTAGATGAAGCAGTTTCAACCTACTCTTGGGTTTAGATCGAGCAAGTTCAAGCTGCTTCTGGGGTTAGAAGAAACATTTCAACCTACCCCTAGAGTTGTATGGAACATTTACCCATGGGTTATAGTCAACTTTTATTTATGTCCACATATGCATACCTATTTGCACACACATGCATCCAGTAATACACAAACATACAATAAAGATTAGCAAACACATAAACATTCATATTGTTTGTGCAACAAATACAAAAAAAAGTCCACCAATAATCCAGACATATAAATTTAATTATTGATCTTTGCTCTTACCAAAATATTCGAGTGTCAAAGATCCATTCCACTCCTACAATTGCAACATCCATGTCAGAGGCAAGAAGACTATGCAAAATTTCCCCAGCTACAACAAAATATAGTGGATGGACTAAACCACATCTTATAAATCCGGTCTAAATACAAGATCACACAAAGAAAACTTGAAATTCCACATCATATAAAAATTATAGGCGTACAGCTCGATACGCAGGCTGTTGAAAAGACATTCCAGCTGTAAAACAACAAGCACACCAACACGTGTCATATCAGGATTTGCCTGCTGTGCAATACCATTAGCCATACATGTACATGCGATAAGCTCAAATGCTCGAGTGTGGAATGCTGAACTCCACTCTGTCAAACAGTTTTAAGTCAGAAACAAATGGAATACTGGTGCCGAAAACCCCCATTGACCAATCAAGATAGCCCATGGGTTTGTCAAGAACAGAAATAGCCCCACAGTGGGCCTGAAGAGAAACGATTAAAGGAACAAACCTAAGAATAACAAATGTGGAACACAAAGAAGACAAAAACAGCACACAACTGGAAAAAAGATTTGCTTCAAAGCAAATCTGTCTGTGTGCCTTCAAAAGTTGCAAATATTAAATGCTACAACATTGTTTCTGTGGTACTTCACGTTCCATTAAGCTTATGGCTAGATGGATATTTCAAAGTCCAAAAGACCTTGACTTTTGACCTTTAGAGGTCACATGTAAATTTTAAACTTGCACAGTGTTACAATACCTACAATTTAAGCTCAACATGAACCAAATCAGATGAAAATTTACCAAGTTATGGCTAGATGAAACTTTCAAAGGGCTCAAAGACCTTGACCTTTGACCTTTAAAGGCTATATGTTAATTGCAAAAATGTGCAGTGTTTCAATACCTACCATTTGAGTCCAAATGATTAGAATTGGCTGAGTAATGACTGGATGAAAATTTCAAGGGTCCAAATGACTTTGACCTTTGCCCTTTACAGGTCACATGTATATTTAAAAAGATGTGCAGTGTTACAGTAGCTACAATTTCAGCCCAACAGTAAAAATTGATTGAGTTATGGCTAGAAGAAAATTTCAAAGGTCCAAATGACCTTGTCCTTTGACCTTTAGAGGTCACATGTAAATTACAAAAACATGTAGTGTTACAATAGCTACAATTTGAGTGCAACATGATCAAAATTGGATAAAAAGTGACCAATTTGTAGCCAGATGAAAATTTCAAAGGTCCAATTGACCTTGATCTTTGACCTTTAGGGGTCACATGTAAATGACAAAAATGTTCCGTGTAACAATAGCTAGAATTTTAGCCCAACATGGTCAAAAATGGATAAAAGTTGATTGAGTTATGGCTAGAAGGAAATTTCAAAGGTCCAAATGACCTTGACCTTTGACCTTAAGAGGTCACATGTAAATTACAAAAATGTGCAGTGTTACAAACTTATTAATTGAAGTTGGATTGGTAACCTGTACCTATAATATTTTGGAGATATTCAAGATTTAAATTTTCCAATGGCCCTAATTTGCATAATTTTTAAAACTGTTAAACCTCTTTACAAAAACTCAAGACTTCATGTATGGAAGTATAATCATGCCAAGTTTGCAGTTTCTGCGTATACTTTTTAAATGAAGTGTCGGACAAATTTGCCTAGAAAGAAAGTAAGGAAGGAAGGAAGGAAGAAAGACACTTGAGGGAACCTCTAGACCTTCAGTTGTCCAGCGGATAGTGCTGCAATTTTTAAATTTTTGCTTACAAATTTTTGCATATTTCTACTACTTTCATCTGCCCAAAAACCTCAAGACAGAGCTTGCTGAAACATGGCAAAAACGTACATTGGGAAAAGGTCAAACAAAGCTGTTCATCAGTTGGTGATGTGGTGCATCCCTGATTTTTCAATGAATTTTGTCCATTTCATCAGGTACTTGTCAGCTAGTTTATGCATACATTCCTTAATTTCTGCAAATGATTATGCTTGACTAATTTTTGTGTTTTTTAATGTTTTTTAAATTTTGATAATTGTTTTTTTTTTTTAAATTCAGCAAAAACGTTTGTTGCTTTTTTGTTAGCTCAGGTGATCATATCACCTGAGCTGATACCATAATCAGTCGTCCATCCGTCATCTGTCATCAGTAATAAACAATTTATATTTTCGACTTCTCCAAAACCGCAGGCTAGATCTGCTTCAAACTTGGTGGAAATGTGCCTTGGGTGGGTCTCTACCAAGTTTGTTCAAATGGTCAGGGTACAGTGATTTTTGGATTTTAAATGAATCTTAAAAAATCTTCATCTCTGAAACCACTCACCCAATTGCTTTGATATCACACAGGAACACTCCCTTGGACTCCTAGTTCTTAATTTGTTCACCAGGTGGCGCTGCAATTTTTTCTAATTTTTTATGCATTTTTGTATGTTATAACTATTTTCGACTTCTTATCCAGAAATGTCACTCAGATTAAGCTGAAACATGATGGATATGTTCCTTGTAGAAGGGTCAAACAAAGTTGTACACTATGTGGGAATCCTGCGGATTTTTAACGATTTTTTCAATTCGGGTACTTACCGGTCAATGCAGCTTTCCTATTGATTACTATGGAAGTCAATGGACATTCTAATGCTAATTCACATTTTCGACTTCTTCTCCAAAACGGTCATTCAGACTAGCTTCAAACTTGATGGCAATGTACCTTGGTGCATTTGGGTACTTGTTGGTAAATGTATATATTCTGATTGTTTACTATGTAAATCAATTGGCCTCTGATACAGATTCACATTTTCAACTTCGACGAAAGCATCAGCCAGATTTACTTCATACTTGGTGGCAATGTTACTCTAGTGGGTTTCCACCAAGTTTGTTCAAATGGTCAACTTATGATTCCCCTGAGCACAGGATCAGTCCTGATCCTCTAGTTTTTGTCTTTCCTGCCATCTTGGACCAGGCTGTATGCTCACATTTATGTCCATGCTAAGACTGTGAGTATCAATAGCCTTGGGTAACACAGCAGCCATAAGCCAAAACCCTGCGCTTATTAGAGAAATCGTGAGAATAAGGAGGTAAAAACAGCTGCCGGACTTAATTATATTTATCACTGTATGACAGATATGGGCTTCAATGACAGACTTATGGCTCAGATATCATTTATCTGTGAATTTGTTTGCAATTTCAGTGATATTGACGAGATTTTGTGTGGCATAAATATGATGAAACAGCTGATCTGATTTCAGCACATGGACTACAAAAACATTGTTAAATCACTCGCTGTGTGCCATCAAACAATAGTTGGAAATGCATCTGTATGTCTTGGTTCAAGGCCGCTGCTTAATTTGTTTATGACTCGTGCTGGGTGGTGGCAATAGAAACTGTTTTGTTCCTTGTGGACACATAATGGAATTTGTAATATAGACAGACTGGCATTGTGTGCCCACATCGTGCAGCCCACAATCAACAATGGTCATGAAATGTTGCATAGTGTTGATACTATACTACCCATTCTGTTATTGGCTAATGTACCATTGTATTTTATACACCTGTATCAAAATTTGATGCAGTTGGTACATTTAATTATTAATTGATCAACAGAACCTAAATAGAATGAAATTATGTTCCTTAAATTGTTTATATTTGTGTTGTAAACATCCTCTTCTTTGATCTGATATTGTGATGTGACATGAGTATACAAATGTGAAAATAACTTGTTAGTGGCTCAATGAAGTTGTTATCTGTTTTCACTGAATTGCTTCCAACATAAATGGCTAAAAAAGTGTTTTATCAATTTTCTTTATTGATTTTTGTTTCGGAATTAAGAATGGCTACATCTCACAAACCCAAAATGTACAAAAGCAGCTACTTTCAATCACTGTAACTGCAAGACAAACACCGATAAAACAATTCTATGGGATGCTTTTGCGGCCACAAATGTGGCCAGTTATTATTTGAAAACAGTTGTCAGTTTAATAAAGCCATTAAGAAGTTATTTCTACTTTTGTGTATCAGTGTCATACTGTGCTTTCTGATCAAATAAAGTGTATTTTGATCAAGAATTTAAATCAAAGGGTTACAATTTTAAATTGTTTGCAAACTATAAATCATGACCTTTGAAAAATATATACTTTGCTTATGTTTATGTGAATATTTTTCACTTTCTGTGACTAGAAATGAGACAGCAGTCCTAGTTTTTCGGGGCATAGCTTTACTATCATAATTAATTTAACAGGTGGCACTGTGATTTTTTGTATGTTCCCGCCTCTTGACTTTTTCTCCCAAATGGGAAGTGGTCAATTTGTTAACTACATGTTTGTACTGTCATTTTTAGCCAAGCTGACTTGTCAGTAGCTGACATTATACCTTATGATCCCTCATCTGTCGTTGTCCGTCGTCAACAATCGACCTCTTCTCCAAAACTGTAAGCCAGATTCACTTCAAACTTGGTGGCAATGTACCTTGGGTGTGTCTCTGACCAGTTTTTTCAATTGGTCACGCTCCGGTGATTTATGGATTGTATATGATTTTTTGCTCAGCTGACTGGTCAGTCAGCTGAGCTTTTAGGATGGTCTGTCTTCCCTCATCCATGCGTCCGTCCGTGTGTGAGTGCATCCATCCACAATTACATTTTCAACTTCCTTTCCGAAATCATTGATCAGATTCTCTTCAAACTTTATGGCAATGTACCTGGGGTGGGTATCTGCCAAGTTGGTCCAAGTGGTCACACTCCAGTGATTTTTGGATTTTTTATTAATTTTTAATTTTTTGGCCAAATATTAAATATCTTCTCCAAAAGTGCTTGGCCAGCTGGTTCGAATTGCTCAGGGAGACTTCTGGGGACCTTGAGACCTTCATTTTTTCAACAAGTGGCGCTGTCATTTTTCAAATATTTTTTGTGTATAAAGAGTATTTTTTCGCATTTTTTTATTTCTCCAAAACCATCACTCAGATTATGCTGGTGGAAATGTTCATTGTAGAAGGGCCAACCAAACTTGTTCACAAGATGGTGTTATTATGAATCTCCGATTTTTAATGCATTTTTCAATTCAGTTACTTATAGGTTAACGCATACAGTCCTATTGATTACTGTGTAAGTGAATAAGGATTGCAATGATAATTCACAATGTTGATTTCTTCTCCAAAACCACTGTCCAGATCTCTTCAAACTTGGTGGGGACATGCCTTGGGTGGGTTTGTATCAAGTCTGTTCACATGGCCTGGAGGCGACTTAAGTGTCTGATACAAAATCCCTAGTCTGGGGCCAACCGCTGCCTACAACTGCTAACTGTATGGTGTTATATTTACATTTTCAGGTAATGCTGACTCTGGAAAAGTCCCATTATATATCGTACATCACAGTCATTCCACAAATTAACATTCCCTTAACACTAATCACACTTATATTTTGGATACTACATGTACCTCTTCAAAATATCCAATGGGGACCAACCCACATACTTGCCTGATTTGTAAATGAGGATAGTATTGGGACGATAATAATTATATGAGTTATAATTATATGAAAACAAAAGTATATATTTTGCAAATGTTCCAGAGCATCAATAATGATATGGTATATGCAGTGGCCGCAATTCACTTTGATATCCAAATGAAATGTATTTTTATGCGACTGTCCCGCAATGTATTGTGCAATGTTCAAAATGGCGCTCACCACGTGCCGGTTCAAGGTATCGTGTCACAGTTGGATTTGTAACAAACGATGACAACTGCATCTGACACAACTGAGCAGGCAGATTAAAGTTAAGATAGTAAGTCATGTTTTAAAAGTACTTTAAGTACCATTTGACGTGATACCTCGGAGAATAGACACCTGGAACCTAGCAAAATGTTACGAGACTGATCACCAAACAACCAGTCAGGGGCTATGCTGTTCCACTGAACAATTGTGGCTATGCAGCTGAGCTGTTTCGCCGGCCCAAGTTAACCCTCCAGACAAGTTGAAATAAGATGCTGTGTTTAAGATGACTTTACTGCAAAATAACAGCACAAGATGGGTATTGTCATCCCCTTTGTCATCCGTCCGTCTGGGTCGATCATGTTTTTCTACAAAAGTGTATCATACTAGAGATGTCCATCTGTAGAACTTCAATTGTTTAGTGAGGGACTTGTAGAAGTCTGCTCCTTGCATCTGATACTCTATAACAGTGGTTCAATCACTTAACTTATTAATTACATAATGTTCCAGATTCATAGATATAACAAAAACAATATAAGCCTACTTTCTACTTTTCCTATAAACTCAGCTGAAGAACTAGTCAGAAGAACCAAAATAGTGATAGGCCTACCAATTCTCTTTTTATTTTTTGCAGAAGTAATAAAACTTGGATTGTGAGTGGTTGGGCCTATACATATTGGAAACACTATACTCTGTATTTAATGAAAAATATTTCAAAGGTTGAGAGGACCGGTTTAAAACCACCAGTTGCCTTTTGTGGGTGACTGCCTGTCTCAAGTCAGGAGTGAAATTTGTTTCTTCACATTGGTATTGGAAGATGAGTGTTGATGCTTTGGTAACTCTGGAATCTCTTTGCTGTCATTGTTGGGTTTGACATTTATGAATATGGGTCATGCTTTTCTACATAAGTGTATCATACTAGAGATGTCCATCTGTCTTGTTGACGTTAATGCGATATCTCAAAAAATAATCAACATAGCAGTACTAAATTTTGTCACAGAAAGACCTCATGATGGACCAGGTTCCTATCGAAGACCAGCTTCCTCTGATTATTTTAAAACTTTTTATGAAACTTTTAATGTATGGGGTCAACCCTTACAACATTACTGCAATATTTAAAAAAATATTGATTGCAGCTTTACCAAATTTTTTGTCAGAGAAGTATCTTATGATGGACCAGAAATCTGGTAAAAACCAGTTTCCTCTGCTTATTTTTAAAGCTTTTGTGAAACTTCTAATGTATTTATTTGAAAGCCGTCTATGTGGCGTCAACTCTGATGATGTTACTGCGATATCTCAAAAACACTTGTCACAGCTTTACCAAATTTCTACCAGAGATGTATCTTATGATGGACCAGGTTCCTATTTAAAACCAGCTTCCTTTGATTATTTTTTAACTTTTTATGAAACTTTTAATGTATTTATTTGAAGGCCATATGAGTGGCACCTGACGATGTTAACGTGATATCTCAAAAAATACTGACTACAGCTTTACCAAATTTTTGTTAAAGATGGATCTTATGATGGACCAGAACCCTATTCACAACCAGCTTCCCGTTTGTATTTTTAAACTTTTTATGCAATTTTAAAGTATTTATTTGGAGGCGGTCTGAGTGGTGTACAAGGGGAACAACATTACCATAATATCTCAACAATGATCCAACACAGCTTCACCAAATTTTTTTCAGAGATACATATTATAGTGGACCACATTTCTATGGAAAACCAGCTTCCTCTCAATTGTTTTAAACTTGTTATGGAAATTTTGGAGTATGTATTTGATGGCCGTATGAATGATACACAGTACAGTGGTCTTTGTCACCAGGACCTGCCCCAAGAACACGTCTAAAAGTGTTCATTCATTTCATAGACAACAATATGGAAATTGTACATGTATGTAAAGTATTCTTCTGTGAAGTCTCACAAAAAATATGCAGAATTGAGGAAAAGGCTCGAGATTGTGGGTGCAGAGGGTAATCCGTAGTCTGAATGCTATTTTAGTAGGGTCTGTCAGGTTACCAGAACCACATTGATACTTTTGTTAGGCCTCTGGTAACTTGGACAGTTACTGAAACATGTTTAAAATGTATGTTCTTCCCCCTTTTACACATTACCTCTCTTGACGTTAGTTTAATGTGTGACCTGGGCACAGCCAGAGGCACTTGTAGTCAGTATGAATAACCTGTAATATACCAAGCTAATTATCCTGAAAGATGGTCTTTCCCAACAGATGGTCTATCAGTAGAGTGTTCGCCTTAGTCTGCATACATACTTTTAAAAGTCAGCCGAGTTCCACGATTACAAAGAATTAGCCCCTTATTCCAGGAGAGGCAACTGTTCATATTTTGTTTTTGCAACCTGTTTGTATATATTGCTGTATACGTATAACCTCTACAGTATTACAATCAAGTGTATGTATTAACAATCTTTCCAATAATGATCTGCCAAATTATTTGAATTTCCTTCTTAATTCCAGAAAGATGGCAAAATTCCTCAGTAAATGGATAAAGATAAGGAAAGTCATGATTGCTTTTGCTACTTCATACTTTAAACCCCTGGCTGGCTCCCATCCTTGATCATTTAAGGGCAAGATCAAACCCCCACCCCCACCCCCACCCCCACTCCTGTCCTCACCCTCTGAATTAATGGTGTTAGTTTTTGTACCATTTGCTGACATATCAGACCATGTCAACTCTGTAATCTTGGTTAAAGGCTCTATTTTTAATGGACATGTGAAGCTAATTCCTTGTAAACAATCATTGTGATGACGTGTATCATCCACTTTGAGTTGGTCGCTATTTAATTATGTTATTTGACTTCCTGTTAAAAAGATAACACAAAACAAAGAGAAAAATGAAACATAAAGACTGTATAAAGAGTAATTAATTATTTAAGTATCACTCACATTTGATTTGAACAGTAATTTATTGTTATGTTCCACCTAAGTGGTAGTAATACATAAAAACAATGTTGGTTGCAGATAATTCAGTGAAATGTAAGAGTTTTTTTTATATGAACTATTTTTAACTCTTGACAGCATGGGTTCAGCACATGCTGTAGTGTGCTGTAAAGGCTGTGTTTAACCCTTGATTTAAAGGCCAGGTTTAGCCTATGCTGGAGTGTGCTGTAAACACTGGGTTTAGCTCATGTTGTAGTGTGCTGTAAATGCTGGGTTTTGCCCATGCTGTAGTGTGCTGTATAGGCTGGGTTTAGCTCATGTTGTAGTGTGCTGTAAATGCTGGGTTTTGCCCATGCTGTAGTGTGCTGTATAGGCTGGGTTTAGCTCATGTTGTAGTGTGCTGTAAAGGCTGGGTTTAGCTCATGCTGTAGTATTCTGTAAAGGCTGGGTTTAGCTCATGCTGTAGTGTGCTGTAAAGGCTGGGTTTAGCTCATGCTGTAGTATTCTGTAAAGGCTGGGTTTAGCTCATGCTGTAGTGTGCTGTAAACACCGGGTTTAGCCCATGCTTTAGTGTGCTGTAAAGGCCGGGTTTAGCCCATATTGTAGTGTGCTGTATAGGCCGGGTTTAGCCTGTGCTGTAAAGGCTGGGTTTAGCACATGCTGTAGTATGTTGTACAGGCTTGGTTTAACCCTTGATTTAAAGGCCAGGTTTAGCCTATGCTGTATTGTGCTGTAAATACCGGGTTTAGCCCATGGTGTAGTGTGGTGTAAATGCCGGGTTTAGCCCATGCTGTAGTGTCCTGTTAAGGCTACATTTAGCCCATGCTTTAGTGTGCTGTAGTGTGCTGTTAAGGCTATGTTTAGCCCATGCTTTAGTATGCTGTAAAGGCCAGGTTTAGCCCGTGCTGTAAAGGCTACGTTTAGCCCATGCTTTAGTATGCTGTAAATGCTGGGTTTAGGACAGGCTTTAGTGCGCTGTATAGGTCGGGTTTAGCCCATGCTGTAGTGTGCTGTAAAGGCTGGGTTTCACCCTTGATTTAAAGGCCAGGTTTAGCCTATGCTGTAGTGTGCTGTAAACACTAGGTTCAGCTCATGCTGTAGTGTGCTGTAAAGGCCAGGTTTAGCCCATGCTGTAGTGTAGTATAAAGGCTGGGTTTAGCTCATGCTGTAATGAGCTGTAAATGCTGTGTTTAGCTCATACTGTAGTGTGCTGTAAAGGCTGGGTTAAGCTCATGCTGTAGTGTGCTATAAAGGCTGGGTTTAGCTCATGCTGTAGTGTGCTGTAAAGGCTGGGTTTAGCTCATGCTGTAGTGTGCTGTAAAGGTTGGGTTTAACCCATGCTTTAGTGTGCTGTAAACACTGGGTTTAGCCCATGCCTTAGCGTGCTGTAAAGGCCGGGTTTAGGCCATACTGTAAACACTGGGTTTTGCCCATGCTTTGGTGTGCTGTAAAGGCCGGGTTTAGCCCATATTGTAGTGTACTGTAAAGGCCAGGTTTAGCCTGTGCTGTAAAGGCTGGGTTTAGCACATGCTGTAGTGTGTTGTAAAGGCTGGTATTAACCCTTGATTAAAAGGCCAGGTTTAGCCTATGCTGTAGTGTGCTATAAACACCAGGTTTAGCTCATGCTGTAGTGTGCTGTAAAGGCTGGATTTAGCTCATGCTGTAGTGTGCTGTAAAGGCTGGTTTTAACCCTTGATTTAAAGTTTAGGCTTAGCCTATGCTGTAGTGTGGTGCAAACACTGGGTTTAGCTCATGCTGTAGTGTGCTGTAAAGGGTGGATGTACCTCATCAATCAGAATGAGCAATGCTGGGAGATGGAGCTTGGCCAATCATTTGGATGGAGTTGGTGGTGTTAGGCTGGGTGGATTGTCTGCTTTTTATGAGTCATGATGCGGATACATATATGCATATACAATCATTGAAAAAGTCTGTATTTTATTGCATTATAACAGCAAAAGGGGATAGAAGAAAGATTGCATACAGACTTAGGACAGTCAGATCCTTAGAATGGATGGCTTATTGATACGCTGAACAAATGCATTTTTGGTGAAACCCCGCTTGAAAAATCACCCCAACGTGTGACCAAATTGTGGTCTGGCAAGACAGGTATAAATGTAATGGAAAATACTATTACAGTTAAGTACCTTAAAAGTTGTGTCCTTCAAGACAGTTGGTCTCAGTGGAGTGGTCTCAAAAGACAGGTACTACTACACTAATAATACTGGCAGTTCTTCAAAAACAGTTAAAACATCTCGTGAAATGCAAACAGAAATACATGTACAATCCTTTTGGATAGAGGAAGTTCTATATTTCAGACAAATTATTGAAACTTTTGTATGGAAAGAAATTAAAAAGTGCATTTATTAATAATTTCAACAATTTTTATAATGAATATATCAAAGCTTCAAAAATAATTGAATGGACATTGTTATTTTGAAGAGAGTAAGTTATGTATTTCACTCACTTGGATCTTTGGAAAAAAATATATATTAAGATATTATTTTGGACAGAAGTTGCTGTATTTTACCTAGTTGGCAATTTTTAAGGAGCTTCGTTCGAGGAGACAAGGTGTTGTTCTGAGTTCACTGCAAGGTGGCACTGATAGCTGGATGTGTCATATATGTTTTTTTTTTTTCTGGTCCAGTCACCTTGCAGTGACCTGATAATGATTGCTCCATGTGTGTGAGTTGAAGAGACCAAACAGAAGTGACAGCTTGGACCTAAACCTGGGGACAGAAGGCTCATGAAGCATTTTAAACATCAGGCTGCACAGGTTGATAACGTGTTGTCATCGGGGGACAAGCAAAAGAGCTTTGTGTTATCAATTTGATACACAAACTTTTATTAACTGCAGAAAGGATGTTTGTGGAAATAGGCGGAGGTACAAGTGTTTCAATGTGGAAGATCAGTTCTGCAGAAAGTGTCCAGTAGCTCTCAGAAATTGACCCAGAAGTCTCCTGTGAACCTTACATGACAATGCTGTGAGAAAGGCAGTGTGTGACTGTGGAAGCTCACAAGGGCAGTGATGCCATCCAAGGCCTAGGAACCATCATGTGCCTGCACATGTTCTCCATATCCCACACTTAACATTGTCAGTGTGATTAATGGTTAACATTCAATGATTAGAAATCTTGATCCCGGAGATGTGGGATATTTTTCTATTCATTTAGTCAAGCTGGATGACCGCGTTTAACCTGGTGGTGAATGAGTGCAGCAGAGTGTGTGCTGCCACAGTGGCACTGTGTCAGACATGGCCAGCCACAAGCAACATAAACAGGACAGCTAGGACAATGTGACTGGATGCTCTGCAGATTCTAATTTGAACAATTTTTAGCTCTGCTGACAGAAGGACGCAGAGCTTATAGCATCACTCATGTCCATGTGTCATTCTGTCTGTCCGTAAACTTTTGGTTTGTGAGCGTGATAACTTTTTAAGGTTTGATGTTAGCCCAATATGACTTTCAGGACTGATAGGGTGTATGAAAATCTAGGTTCCTTTCCATATTGGTGGTGCCACCTACAATATTATGTAATATAGTGATCAAAATGTGAAAATCTTGTGAACACTCTAGCATCTTTAATTTTTAATGGATCTTCACCAAATTTGGTGGGATTCTGCGAGAGGTCAAAGTGTAAGAAAGGAGAGATACTAGTGGCGCTACCTGTAATTGGAAGGAAATTACAAGCTAAAATGTGTTTTAAGATATAAAATTCCATATTTGGAAGAGTAATTGGATTAGACTTGCCAAATTTATAGGATATATTGAACATGTCTAATGCTAAAATGTTATTTAATATCAGTGACCTTGACATATTTTTGTGAAGTCACCGTGCCTTGAAAAGGTGATTTTGTAATGTCAGGGTGTAGCTTGGATATCAATGGCAAAGTGAATTGAGCCTCCAGATCAAAATTGCACTTGATCACTTAATACATAAACTGTACTTGGTTACCTCCTTTTTGGGTCACTGTGACCCAGGAATTATGAGTTTGGCACTTGTCCAAGTTTATTGTTTTTCTTTAATAATTCGAGAAGTTATTACCTGATTTGAACAAACAGACTATATATGGAAAGTGTGATGTGGGGAGCATAATTTGAACATACCAATTTTTTAATCTGAGTTGAAGGTCAAGGTCAAATGGCCAGTTTGAATATTGGAGTCATCTCGTGAATGGACTGCACAATTTTTTAGATAGGCCCATATCACATTTAGATTAGAGTTATAAAGTGTATAAAAATGTTTCTTGACATCAATGTTTGTGGCACCACCTATAGTATTATGTAATACACAAGTCAAAATGTGAAAATCTTGTGACCACAATGCTGTCCACATTTCTCAAGTTAGCCCAATATAACTTTTCTTCACTTATAGGGGGTATAAAAATCTAGGTTAATTTCAATATTGGTGGCACCACCTACAATATTATGCAAAATAGAGGGTCAAAATATGAAAATTTTGTGGACACTCTAGCATCTTTAATTTTTGGCAGATCTTCACCAAATTTGGTGAGATTGTGGGGAAAATTAATGTCTAGGTTGCTAACAATACTAGTGGTGCCACCTATAGTTTGAAGGAAATCATGAGTCAAAATGTGCTTTAACATATAAAATTCCATATCTTGAAAATTAAATGGATTATACTTACCAAATAGGATATATAGACAATGTCCAAAGCTAGAATTTGATGTAATATCAGTGACCTTGACATATTTTTGACCTTGATATTCTGCCCCAAGGTCACTGAGGACACTCATTGTTGTCTTGGCACATGGGCCTCTTGTTTATACATGCAACCCAGCTAATACATTCATTTATGTGGTTAGTGTACAATTGCAGATAGGTATTTTTTTATGAGTGTTGAGTTGTCACAAATCCGGAGCCAGTTTTTGCCACTAGAATGAGTAGTTTTGTGACGAGAAGAAATTCACCAAGTTCACCTCCAACAGTGGCATTGCTGGCTTTTCTGTCAACACCAAGAGTGTGTTTGCAGTACATGAATTTGAGAATCAATTTTTCACTGGGCACTTTTTCACCCAAGTACATAAAGTTCTGCTCATTAGTGTTTGTTTTTTTTTAAATGAAATACAGACTCCATACTTCAGATCCGTAACTTAAGGTGGGGAGGATGAGACTGGAGAATACTTTGAAGGGTAAGCAAATACTGTCACGCACATTCAGTTGTTTTATAACTATCATGATGGAGCCCCAGATATGTCAAGGTATTTTGTAGGAGTGTTGGTTGACTGCCAGAGTTGTTACAGAGTGTCAAATACAAATGTCAATGTCAAAAGTCCTGTTCCAATGATACAATCAATTCTCATCATTTGGTATCCAGAGTGGAACTGAAGTCATTTGCCCATAAACCCAGCTATTAATGCACAACAACTGGTCTTGCAAAGAAATATTAATGTGAAAGTCTTCTGGCAATGATGTAATCAGGACCTATCACTTGGCCAGGGAGGTGAATATCCATATCCTTTCAGAGATACAGAACCAATATGTATCAGCATCAGTCAGGAGACCTCAGGCTGACTGACAGGTACAATGCCACCAGCCCTCCGTACCATATAGATTGACAACATTCTGTTTGTTTAGAATAGTGTCAACCCAGTTGTGCTAATATTTTGGTTTCAGAAAGAATTATTATATTTGGAAAGCTATTTAAGGCAAGCAGTTTACTGAACTGACCCCCCCCCCCCCAAAAAAAAATGGAATGACCAGAAAAAATAGCCCTACTGAATGAAGCTACATGTAACCCTGGTGTGGGTAGTGATCAAGTCAAGGAGAGCTGTCGACCTGATTCATCTTACTTTGACAAGTCTCATGTAATATTCTGAGTCAAATTCTTTTTCATTTACTGCTAAAATTAGTCAAAGGATTGAAGCAAACGATAATGAGCAGGAGCTGGTTTGAGGGGTAAGGGGTTAAATTGAACCTTTGCGTGGAAGTTAACCCTTTGGTATGCACCTGGAAAGACTGCTGTGTTAATTTGCACTCCAATCCAGTACAGGAAGTTCCTATTGGCTGTAGTGCTGCTATTGCCACATATCATTAATCAAAAAATCAGAAAATCTCTTGTGTAGCTAGAGAATTTTCTTGTGGGGGCTGATGCAGACCACACATAACATATCATTTAGGTTTTCTGCTTGTACAGCAAGCGCTCTTGACTACAATCTGATTATTGTGATGGCAAGTTCCTAGGCTACAATAGACAGCTCGCCAGGCAATGCTTTTTATGGCAACAAACCAACACAATGGTAATACGGGCTCTAAATTAAGCCCAACTATACTCTTAACATGTTGCTGATAGGATCTAAGAGGTGTCTTTGGCACCTGTAAGTTTTTATTGGCTGAAATAAACAGACCCAATCAAGGTGAAATGTATTTATGATACAGAGAGAGCATACATGTAGCTGTCAAATGCCATTGCAAATGGTGGAAGTGTGGAGACTGGCTGCATGAAATACTAGTCCCTGGCAGAGGTTTTTGATGAAAAACACTGTTAGTGAGCAATATGAGATAGTGAGGGTCAGGCCACTGGGCAGGGCTAGCGGCTCCTATACAAATAAATCTTGCCCTCTATCAATAGGCAAGAATTCAGTCTTTTTGTGTTAATGGTTGTTGGCTTTCATCTTGTGTAATGATGTACACTGTGTGCATGCCGCCTATTGTCTGCTGTAATCATTAGTGTCTTGTATGAACTTTGTAGTAAATCTTTCATATAGAATTGTTTCATGCTATATTGTCTGCTGTGGTCATCAGGGTCATGTATTAGATGGAGTTAAGGGGAACCACTGTTTGTCACCCAAAGAGCCTGCATTTGTAGAGAGCACACAGTGACAGCAGGCAAAGCATTAACACTAGGAGACAGGCAGAGTTAACAGCAGGAGACAGGCAAAGAGTTAACAGAAGGAGACAGGCAAAGAGTTAACAGCAGGAGACAGGCCAAGAGTTAACAACAGGAGACAGGCAAAGAGTTAACATAAGGAGACAGGCCAAGAGTTAACAACAGGAGACAGGCCAAGAGTTAACACAAGGAGACAGGCCAAGAGTTAACAACAAGAGACAGGCAAAGAGTTAACAACAGGAGACAGGCAAAGAGTTAACAACAGGAGACAGGCAAAGAGTTAACACCAGGAGAAAGGCCAAGAGTTAACAACAGGAGACAGGCAAAGAGTTAACAGCAGGACACAGGCCAAGAGTTAACAACAGGAGACAGGCCAAGAGTTAACAACAGGAGACAGGCCAAGAGTTAACAACAGGAGACAGGCAAAGAGTTAACAGCAGGAGACAGGCCAAGAGTTAACAACAGGAGACAGGCAAAGACTTAACAACAGGAGACAGGAGACAGGCAAAGAGTTAACACCAGGAGACAGGCCAAGAGTTAACAACAGGAGACAGGCCAAGAGTTAACAACAGGAGACAGGCCAAGAGTTAACAACAGGAGACAGGCCAAGAGTTAACAGCAGGAGACAAGCCAAGAGTTAACACCAGGAGACAGGCCAAGAGTTAACAGCAGGAGACAGGCCAAGAGTTAACAACAGGAGACAGGCAAAGAGTTAACACCAGGAGACAGGCAAAGAGTTAACAACAGGAGACAGGCAAAGAGTTAACACCAGGAGACAGGCCAAGAGTTAACAACAGGAGACAGGGAGTTTGTAGAAGTCCAAGCTGTAGGGGATTGTAAGTGAGTGCAACCTAATGAGGGCTGACAGACCAGCAGAGGCAGGCTGCACTGGTCTCCTGTCATTGTGTTGTCACATGGCTCAGTATACGGTGGGTCGGTCGGTACATGTAATCATAAGTATACCTTTGCCATATGGAGTGAAAAAAACAACAACCCACAATCAGATGTATGAAGTTGCAGTTGTATCAAACATCCCGGATTATCCAGGACTGTTCCAGATTGAGGACATGGACCCACCTGTCCCTGTTTCAGTATATTTATCCCAGAATTTTTCAGGTGCTAAGATTTTGTGTTATTTAGGTGACTTTGATTAGCCCTTTCATATATTTTAAGCACGTGATGTCAATCAATATCAAATAATGTTTTTATTAGGGTGTAATTTGACATGTGATAAGATTACTAGAGGGAGTAAATGTTTTTAAACTACATAGGAATTTTTGGAATCAACATTGGGTGGAGAAGTGCATTGATTTTGTCCTCAGAATGCACCAGATTGCCCCATTTTGCTTGGTTATTTTGAAATTTTCCCGCAGGGATGGGGGCATGCACTTGGAACCCCCAGGAAGTACTTCCACCCTGAGGGCACTCTCCATGTACTTATGCGCACTTTGTCCAGGATTCAGACTTCTCAATGTTGGCAGCCCTGAAGTTACTTACTGTTCATCCTGTTTTATCAAGAACATTATCTTTCCTCATGGTGAACAGGTATCATTGAAACTGCACAGTGTACCTGTTGTATGCAGCCACTCCATGCATGAAAGGTCACCCACTCTTTGTAGCTCTACTGACCACGGGTCATAGAGCTTCCCTGCCACTTTCTGTTCATCCTTACATCTATCTGTACACTTTTAACTTATGAATTCAGTACAGAGTTCACTTTATGAATTAAGCCACATACATACATACATACATACATACATACATACATACATACATACATACATACATGACAAGTTTTATATGCTTGAAACATTGACAGGGCTCCAACCAGGAATTTGAGGGAAAACCCAGGCTGGGGATAATATTAAATGTACATGAACATGTATCCCTAAGTTTGTGTTTATGCTAATTTATCTGATTAGGTGAGTAATTAGCCCCAGGTGTGCCTGCGGGTACTTTGATTTTATTACCTTGAAGTGAAAGTAGTTTCCTTTGTTGTCATGTATATCCGCATGCTGGGGGAGTTTTCTGTTTAATTGTTGTATTGATTATATTTTGTCTTTGTTATGCTTTTGTATGTCTTTTGACGACACTGTGTAAATGGTATACATATATGTCAATAAAGTTATTTCAATACGCCATATGCATATTAATTTGTCGCCACAAAGCCAGGCGATCACGGGGGACGTGCGGGTCACATCACTGTCACGGACAGGGCCATATGTTCATTTCTCACAAAAGTAGCATTTTTTGAGAAATTTAAGTTCACAAATGCTAAATTGGTGTTCATCTAGTACTTCCCGATCCATACATAAAGATTTCCATCTGCCTTTAATCAGTATTCTTTATTTCCAAAATATTAGTTATATCCCGCATATCCCCACAGGTACTGACCCGTATCTCGCCATATCCCGCCATGTGACACAACACAATCAGGTATGCAGTTGTGGCGGGAAGTTAATATGCATATCTCCTATTGTCACCATGGGAAGGACTTCTTTTAATCAGTCAGTGTTTACAATTACTATTAATATGAGATAACAGTTTTACAAAAGGAACCTTCACTTGCTGGATATTGCATCAAGGTAGCTGTTTTCAGCAAGTATGTATATATAACTTTATTTAACAAGGGTGACCCATTTAGTGCTAGAACACTTATCTGCCGAGGGGCCCTCTTTTAAGTCAGTGCAGAATGATACAAAATACAAATCACTGTCTGTGTTCAAACATAAACCGTGCACATGATCTTTTAAACTGTGATACACTTTAAGCATCACTTATTGCTTTAAGTAGGGAATGCCATATGACAGACCCAGAGTAGATAAATGTTCTAAATTTCAGGTTCACAGACATTAGGTTTTCCAAGATAAAGGCAATTGTTGGCAGCAGATCTTAAGTTAACACTGTGTACATTTGACACAAACGCAAACATGTCTTGCATGTTGTCAGAAAGAAAACCGTTCATAGACTCATAAGCTAATACCGATTTTTTTAAAAGATAATTCTCCAACAGTCATGCAATTCTACTTTATCAACTGCATGTAACTGTGTCGACCTTGCGTATTCATAATGAGGTAAGCAGCTAACTTGTCTAAATGCTTAATTTTACATAATAAATCTTTTTGGCAATTGCCCCACAGGGTACAACAGTAATCTGTGTTGAAGAATACATCGGCATACAATTTCCTAACATTCAAAGGTAAATAATGGCATATTTTCTTGAGTATTCCCAACTTTGAAGACACTTTTTACATACAAATGATACAAAATCATGTTTTTCACAAGTTATATGTTTGTCTACATGCAGCCCAAGAAACTTATGATCATCTACATTTTCTATGAGTTCATTGTTTAAAAAAAAAATGAAAACCAGCACTGTCATTCTTAAGTAATTTTTTTTAAAGAGGACACTAACATTGATTTAGATTTTCTTTCATTCACAATCATACAATTGTCAGTACACTAGTTTCCAGCCTGTTCAGCAACAGAATTAAGTTCTCTATTAAACTTCAGGACACATTTCCCTGTAATATGAACAGTTGTGTCATCTGCCTACATATTCACATGAGCTCCAGTTAGAGATAAAGGTAAATCATTTATACAAATGATAAATAATAGGGCACCTATAATGGAACCTTGACGCACCCCATACCTAACCATGGCAGAATCAGATAAAATCTTTTTTATATGGATTTGTTGAAATCTTTCATGTAGATATGACTTGAGCCTATTCAATGTATAAGAACACCTATAAAGCCTTAACTTCTTTAATAATATACTGTGATCACTGATGTTAAAGGCCTTCTTAAGGTCCAATATCAATGCTCCGATCATATCACCATCATTAAGAACATTATGCATTGCATCTGATAACTTATGTAAACTGGTTACATGAGTGAGACTTCCTAAAACCTGATGGACATGCACAAAGCAGGTTGTATTTGACAAGAAACTTGTACAAATTAGAATGAACACGTTTTTCAAGAATATTAGACAACGCACCGAGAATGGAAATAGGGCAATAATTATTAACATCTGACATAGTGCCCTCAGTGTGAAGAGCCATCTAATTTCCAATCATTTGGGAAAATATTGTTTTAAACATATTATTTCATTCAGCAATTGGGAAGCAGGACAACCCTATACAAACCCCTTTTGCAGAAAAGACAAGTGGCACCGCACAAAGACGTAACAAGACAATCCTAGAGAGGAGTGGCAGCATAGAGTACATGATACTAGTGAGATGTGTATAGGTTGACATGGCGACACACACCCTCTTGAATAACTAGGTCAGATTTGATAGTGGTGGGTAGTGTTTGATCATTCTAGCATCAAGCAGCTGGCCATTATGCATAGCTTTGCCTTCATCATCCAGTCATTATCGTCCATCAACAGAGCGAGAAAGGAGAAGTTAAAGATATCACTGTAGAATATTGTAGCAATATCAAACAGAGGCTCAAGTAATATATCATGTAGGCTGACAAAGCAACACAGTTACACTTTAATGCTATCATAAGTGGACCATCTGAGAGCAATCCGCATTACCAGCTATAAGCTAGTACTACTTTCCTCAAATTTCTTTATGAATAGTTTGCTGTTGGCAATCACAAATTCTACTCTGGACCTCAGATTTATGTCATTCTCAAGATGAATATTACCCCAATTTATTTGGCAGCTGAGCAAGTTTTGAAAGTGTACGGAAGCTTTAAAAAAGAGTGAGGGTATTTGATGTGGTGACTTGGGGGTTCCTGAAATATGCCACATCTGGAGTGAGAGCATCTGACACTGAAGTCTACCATGATTGTCTCAGCATGTTTTATAAGACAACATGTGAACATGTCCAGTGGTGTAAATGGCCAATTTATTTCTCCCACAAACATCAAGTGTTGGCTGGCCCACCTCACATGTCCACTTGCTGGTCCATTTATTCAAGTAATTGCATCTTCCCATTTGAGAGGAAGTTGCAAATAATGATTGATGTCAAGCAAATGGGACATTTGAAAACAGATCCTGTCAATATGATGGGTGTTAAGTACATTATTATTCAAATTATAGATTGGCTTCATCAAAATTAGGACATCAACAGATAAGCGCTGGATCAACACCTGTAAAATTTGTATTGGTGTTGCCAGCAGAATGATGTGACATGCAGGTGTGTTATTTATTTATTGGTTTACCTATTAAGGACACATTACAACACCATAGGTCACTTAGCTGGTTTCCACGCACTTTACGTGCCTTGCCAGAGCTCCCCCCCCCCAAAAAACAAATTTCCATGGGTCCAGTGCCGATCCATGCTGCTACAATGACTGTCCTAGATGCCGTGTGGCATGTCACAGCACCTCTATAGTGGCAGTATTGTGTAATAGTGAGCATGCGCAATCAGTTTTCTACTCTGGCGCCCATCGTTGATGGACACGTTTTGTTGAAGCTCCCTCACTTTGTTTACCGTTTGTTACATTTGTGGCTTCTCTTGTACTTGTGAGGCAGTGGTTTAAGTTTCCTGGGAGACTGCATGGTCCTACTTCCAAATTAGTTTGTCCAGTGGTTTGTTCAGTTGGGGAGATGGTGAGTTGGATGTCCGTTGGGATGCCAGCCATCAAAGGATGACCATCATACATGCCCCTTGCATGCGCAAGAGCAGTGTTTTCTGCACTGAGGAAAATCTGTGTGATGTTTGTCGAAAATGGACTCCCTGTCAGTGGCAGAAATTAAGTCTGTCGGGCTGACGTAAGATCGGCCAGATGAAGGCTCCAACCTGCTGAGGCACATTGTGAGCCACAGGACAGTGTTCCTCAAGTGGGACCTTCCATGGCATGCATCGCCGCACGTGCGCCAGATGCAGCCATCCAGGCAGCTGGCAGCTTGCCCAGGTGTGTACAACATCGTGTGCAGCCTGATCCTCGGATCAAGGCAGTTGTCAGTGGGGTGACCAGTTTGAAAACGCATGTTCATGCTGGTCCTTGAATCGAGGACGGTCCTTGACTTGAGGACCCTATGGGAAAGGTGCTGCCCATGCATGGATGTTAAGTGGAATGTGGTGGAGGGAACCCACAAACGGAGAGGTACGGCTCGCTGGTTCCCTGCACGGTCACCTCTGCTCCAGTGAACAGCTCTGTGGGCAATGTCAGCACAGCACCAGGCAGGCCTATGGGCCTCTTGTATTACATAACCTGGGTGGCCTTGATCTTCTGTCCCAAGGTTACTGAGGACATAAAGTTAAGGACTCACTGATTGTTGTCTTGGCACATGCAAAATATTCATCGCAGGAGTTGCACAAATAAGCTATGATTACATGTGGAGGGAAGTGCCATCTGGTGGACAATTTTTACTTTAAATGTACATAAGCTTTATGTGTTCAGAATCCACTTTAGGACTCCCAACTTTGAAATGAACAGGTGCAATATAGCCATGATGCCACCAGAACATTAGGCCCATGGGCCTCTTCTTTCTAATTATGTCTCCCGGTGGAAGCCGGGGGACATATTGTTTTAGTGCCCGTTTCTTCCGCTTGTTGTTGTTGTTGTTGTTGTTGTTGTTGTTGTTGTTGTTGTTCAGGTTCTTCAACACTTGGTTTCCGTTTGATAAGTCTTGAAGGACTTGACAGAATTTGATGAAACTTGGTAGGATCATGTATCTAGGCAAGACCTAGGTTGGAATTGTATTTGGATTACCTTGAGCAAATTTTCAAGGTCACAGGGTCACTTATGTGAAATTGGTTTCCGTTCGATAAGTCATGAAGAACAGGATGGAATTTGATGAAACTTGGTAGGATTATGTATCTAGGCAAGACCTAGGTTGGGATTGTATTTGGGTGACCTTGACCTAATTTTCAAGGTCACAGGGTCATTTATGTGAAATTGGTTTCTCTGCAATAAGTCTTGAAGAACTTGATGAAAATTGCAAGAGTAATGTATCTAGGTGAGAGCTAAAATAGGATTGTAATTTTCAAGCAAACTTGGTCATTTGTAATTTGTTATCACCTGTAGCTTATTCAGAGACATAAGCGTTCCACCGGGAGACATTTGATTTTCTGTTGAAAAATCAGCCTGTTCTAGTTTTTTATGATTTTTTTGTGTGCTTTAGTATGTTTGACTTCTTCTGCAGAATGGTCACTCAGATTAAGCTGAAACTTGGTGGATGTACTCCTTGTGGAAGGGTCAAACAAAGGTATTCGCCAGACTGCATTATGGTGGATTCCTGATTTTCAACGATTTTTGAAATTCGGGTACTTGTCAGTAAATGCACCTTTCGTATTGATTACTATGCAAGTCAATGGGCATCCTAATGCTAATTCACTTTTTGGACTTTTTGAAGAAACTGTCAGTCAGATTGACTTCAAACTTAGTGGCAATGTACCTTGGGTGGGTCTCTACCAGATTTGTTCAAGTGGTCACATTCCAGTGATCTTGGATTTTTTATGATTTTTTTGAAAATATTTGCAAGAGTTTTAATATGAAAGTTTAACATGGGACTTCATGTAATGGTTATAACTTAAATAATTTTTTGCCAGATTTGTGTGAAACTTAGTCTGGATGTACCTTATACAAGCTTCCACCTATTTTGTGCAAGTAGTCATGCTCCAGTGATTTTTGGACCTTGACCTCATTCCCAAGGTCACAGGACAACTGACATTAAGTTTATTGTTCCCTTTGTAACTTGAGATCTGTTTTGAGTTAGGACCGTGATGTTGCACATGTTAGTCTTTCTCTATGGAAGGAAATGCTTAGACAATACATGAGCGACCTTGATCTCATTTCTGGGACCACAGTGCAAGATACAAGATACATTATGGGATATAGTTGCAATACCAGGGATGATACATGCCATAGATATGATTTCAATAGGGGAGGGATATATCCAGGGAATGGAAAAAGCACAGAATGAGATGCGGCAATGGATAGTGGGAGCACTATTTGCCTGCTAAGACAGACTGATTTAGTTACGCTATCGTTACTGTGTGGGTGCTCCACTTATCCTTGGAGACACGCGGAACAGTAGTCTGTAGAGCACCATGTACAGCAACAGAAGCAGTCCCAGGAGAGTTAGGAGGGAATAAAATCACATACAGAATTGCCAAAGCAAAGCTTAAGTACTGGGGGTATCTACAAGCAGTAAGCGAAGTGACGGTGGTGCAGGAAAGTTTACGATCAAGTACATGTAGTCAAGGAACAAACAAGATGGGTCAATTTAGACATGTAAATAAGTTAGCAGAGAGATATGAATTGAAAGGATATGATGAGGTTGATGAGTGGAAAGTGTATATAGGTAGGACTGTTAAAGAGGGCTGGAAGGAAGACTGGAAAAGAGGAGTGCGGGAAAAGAGTACATTAAAAGAGTACAAGGTACTAGAAAAGCCAAAGAAAAGTGTGTGTTGGGATGGAAGGAAGGGATCCAGGCTTCTTTTTCAAAGTAGGACAGGAGTAATTAATCTAGGAAAAAAGAAAACAGAAGTAGACAATGAAAACAGAAGTGGACAACAGGTAGTAATGGTAAATGTAAGGTATGTAGACAAGAGGCAGATGAGACAGTGGATCACTGGCTGTTGTGGTGTGTTGCATATAAAGAGATAACTTGAGAGAAGAATTTTTCAGAAAGTGACACAGGGAAGACTATAATAACAAGGGTCTAGAAAAGGTTCAGTGTTTAGAGGAAGAGGAACATGTAGCGTGGGTTTTACGTTTGAAAGGTTACTTTCCAGGAGGCAGGAAAGGTTCTAAAAGTGTACAGGACTACCTGGTAGGGTGCTGGGAGAAAAGAAATGAATTGACAGGGTTAGATATATAGCAACAGGGTAAATCAGAATTTCAAAGTGCAGGGAGGAAAGGGAATGGTGGTAGCCCTCATAAGGGCTCCCGTGGGGAAAATTTTTATATATTTTTGGCAGGGGGAGGGGGAGGGGAGGGGGAGGGGGGTACTACAAGCGATGAGTGTAGGGGGATACATCCAGGACCAGGGGCCCACCACAGCTGTGAGACAGTGTGTGGTGGACCCTTTACCTCGGCTGTGGTCCTGGATACCATTGCAGCATGAGCTGATTAGGATTACCATGGATTCCTCCGCCTCATCTACTTCTCTTCTTTTTCTTCTAGGCCACCTGTGTCACAGGACTGCGGCACAGAAGCAGAGAGCCACAGCAATATTATTATTATGTTATTATTATTATTATTATTATTATTATTATTATTATTATTATTATTATAAATTTTACCTTTCACTATAACTTGAGAACTACTTGAACGGAGACCTTGGTGTTGCACATTTTAGTGTTCTTCCATAAAAGTCAGACTTACTCAGTACATGACCTTGACCCTATCCCAAGTTCACAGAGCCATAAGTGTGATGAATCTCTAAGTCAGCTGAGCATGGGCTGTTCACACAACCCTCTCATTTTTGTTCTTTTTTGGGCAAATATTAAAATTGGAAAGGTATAGGTACATGTCAGCTGAGTACAGGACTGTCACAGTCGTCTTGCTTTTGATTTTTCCTTTTTACAAATTCATGTGTATTTTTGCTTTATTCCACCAAAACTGTAACATACATGTACATGTACTTGTAGATTCTTCAAAAGTCGGTGCAAATATAGTATGTGGAAGGGTCAAACTAATGGTAGTACATGGTGATGATATTCTGCTTCTCTTACTTTCCACAAATGTTTTAATTTGGGTACTTATCGATTAATGCATACATTCCCATTGATTACAATACAAGTCAATGGGGATTGCAATGGAAAGTCACGTTTTTACCAAAACTGTTAACCAGATTCACGGCAAACTCAATTGGTGGGGATGTACATCAGGTGAGTGTCTTATATTGGTCAAATAATTACACTCCAGTGATTTTTGAAATAATTGGGGTTTTTTGTTTTTGTTTGTTTTTTTTTCAATTTTTGGCAAAATCTTTTCAAAAACCACTCAGTCAATTGCTTTGAAATTGCACTGGGACACTCCTGGGGATATGCAGACCTTGGCAGTCTGTGCTCACTGGTCTGGGTGTACAACAGCAGTATGGTGCAGGTATTGCAGTAATGTGAAAACGGATCTTTACAATACTTTGCTTTTATGTATAGATGTTGCCCAGGTGGACCTTCACCAAAACTGTGAAGAAGATGATGATGCAATTATGATGCATTCCGTGACAGGGGATGCATACATGCTGTCACTGGGAAAGCTCAATTGCTTTGATATCAAACAGAGACACTTTTAGGGACTCATGGTTCTTAATTTGTACACCAGGTGGTGCTGCATTTTTTAAAAAAAATAATTTTTTGTGTGTTTTGCAATTTCTGACTTTTTCTCTAGAACATTCGCTCAGATTAAGCTGAAACATAGTGGATATGTTCCTTGTGAAAGGATCAAACAAAATTATTCACTAGGTGGCACTGCTTTAGATTCCCGACTTTTGATAATTTTTCCAATTTGGGTACTAACCCGTAAATACACCTTTCCTATTGATTAATATTTAAGTTAATGGGCATTCTAATGCTCAATATCATGTATTTTCCCCACCAAGCAGCAGTGTTCTTATTAAAGTTCTCTTTAAATAGTCTTCAATTTCTCATGCTCCAGTAAAATTTATAGATACTGTATGCTTGTTAGGGCTCGTTACTGCGAAAATCTCAAGAATGCTTCCATGTACCTTGCTCAAATTTTGCCAGGGAGCTTTTAAAATTTTAATTTCCCTAAATTTGCATAAATTTGAATATCTGATTCTTCAAGATAGGGGGCACTAGTTCATCACAGATCCAATGTTTCCACAAATTTTCACAGATGTTATTGTTATGATGTCAGAGAAAAACTCTGGACAATGGGAAAGAAAGAAGGAAGGAAGAAAAAAGAACTCCAAGGAAAACAGAATGTCTTGGTTCACAACCAGACATAATTGCTGGAAAAATAGATCAATAAACAAAACTGATTATAAAAACTCACTTCATCATCTTTGTAATCTAGTATGAGTCAACAAAACACCATCCACTTTGAGAGAGATAACATTGGCAAGAGAGATTATATAAGCTAAGAAAATTTACAGATATAGAGTTTATTTCAGTTCATACAGATGTGCTATAGTGCTTTTTGGGGGCAAAAGCATTAAAACGTGGCAGTGGTGTACCTAAGTGTATATGGTAACAGGGTCTATTTAATTCCTTTTTGGGAAACAATTTGAGCTATTTATGAATGAAAATTACTGGATTAAGTTGATCAGTTTGGGAATTCTGCATAATTGAAGTAAGATCCACTGGGACTGGAACCTGGCCTCATTCAGCCCTAAATAAGGCATGGAAAAGTGCCTGTCAGGATGACGCCACAGTGATCTGTGTAAAGTAGTAGGAAATAAAATTAGTACAGTACAATCTGAAAAAAAAATATGGAATAAAAGTCATGTCAGATATTTAAAAGATAAGAGGGGTAAAGGGTATTTTCATACAGGAAATAGGTAAATTTTTATCTTTTCAAACTGTATGCAAAGCAAAATTAATTTACCGTATAGCATACTGAAAGTAGATTAACTTTATATATAGTGGGGTTATGCAGGGATATATCTTTGTAGCATGTCCCTGGGTTAAGCTGAAATGATAATAGCCCTGAGGGGCTAGTTCTTGACGATATTTATCATAATGTAAAAAAACTAAAACTAAAAGATGAGAATAAAGTGATATACAACAAATTAAGTCACAGGCAAAATCCTAGCTTAATTTTCTTCAGTTAAACATTTCAGTGAATCCTGCCTCAAATGCTGTATGCATGCATGGTGTAGTTTCTATCAATTAGGACCATACACGCCGTGTTCCTGTCAAAAAGTGCTACTGACACCAGACTAACATTCATGTAAATCTGATGCTTGTAACGGGTAAAACTATGGTACTGTCATGTTATGTTTGCCGGATTTTCATCAGAAGTAAATGCACTTCCTGAATGATTGGGTGGGGGGCAGATGGAAACGATGGCATGCGCACTATGGACAGCTCATGGATCGAAATGTGGTTGGTTGCAACCAACCACCAAAAAAATTATATATATATAAAAAAAAAAAGAAAAAAAAAAAGTAGAATAGTCCAATCAAAATGGGGGCATTATAGTTTTGAGATATTTTCAATAAAAATGTGCACATGAAATCTTCATCTGAAATTGGGGGAAAACATAAAAGAAATGTGGAGTTGGTATATGGAATAATGTTAAAGCATTGGGGAGAGCTGCCTGCCCTATACTCCAGGTCAATGGTCCATCTCATCTGTCGTGTTTTACACGGACGGTTTCTTCAGCTGCTGGTCCAGGAGCGGTGCAGTTTGCCTCTGTCCAATGCTGGTCAGCGTGATGTTGCAGGTTATCAGTCTGGGTGATGAGAGCAATAGTGGTCAAAAATGAAAGTATATTAACTCCTACATGTAAGTTCCAGTTCAGACGAAAGGCATCTTTTTTGGGGATGGCTGTCTATCATTGGGCTGGTCCCATTACACAGGACCTGAGGCAGGTCAGACATGACTGGGCAACAACAGCATATGGTCAAGAAACCTGTTCTTACAAAACTAAACAGCTTACTTTGTACCCTCAGAACAGACTGATCCCTGTGCCTCCTCCGCTCCTGGTCAGTCCTTTGACTACATCATACAGGGGCCTTGTTTTAGTGCTGAAAATGTGGAATTCTGATTGGTCTATTTTGGTTGCTATATAATAGTACATATAATAATATGGAGTGTGGCAGTGCAT
This sequence comes from Hermodice carunculata, assembly GCA_964020975.1. NCBI lineage: Eukaryota > Metazoa > Annelida > Polychaeta > Eunicida > Amphinomidae > Hermodice > Hermodice carunculata. Next base: position 1,758,762 of record CAXHWN010001131.1, on the reverse strand, counting down.
GCTGCCATAATGGCCAATATATGTAGGTTAATGATCAACTTCCTCATAAGGGTGACAGGTTTATTACCTGCACAATAGATAGATGTTCTGCTAAACCTATCAAGGCGTTGATTTTGTGAATTGTTAGGATCTATACAGGTAACCACTATGTAAATACTTCTTGTCCACATGAAGTTTTTGTGACAACAATTCTTCAGCTAGTTCCAGCTCTGGAAAAATTTACATTAATCAGCAATAACTAAAAAATGCTGCGTAATGTCAATAGACATTCATAGAATGCAGTGATAATGCCAGAGGATGGAGGATTTTTTACTGAAATATGCAGTGTTTAGCGCTGTTGACCAAAGGTTGCAGACCTCTTGCAATCACTCATGTCTGTCTGTCCATCAATCTGTCTGTAAACTTTTTGTTTGTGAATAGGATACAGTCCACAGTTTTTGAGTAGGCCCCATATATTGTTTAGGACTTAAAAAGGTATATGAAATTCTATGTTGAGTTTGTTATTGGTGGCACAACCTAAAATATAAGGGCCAAAATACGAAAATGTTGAGAATGCTGTTTTTCTATGTTTTCAAAGAGTTTTTCATGAATCATCATGCATCTTGGTAGGAATTTCAATGAGGTAAAAAGACAAAAATGCATGGAAACTGTGACAATTTGATCATAAAACACATTATTTTCCCCTTTAAAATGTTGAAGTTGTAACTCACTGAACATTTGGAGCATTTGTGAAAAATTCTACATATATAAGGTACAAAATCATTGAAACTGAATGACATGAATTCAATATTTATGGGTAATCACCCAAAATTTGATGTTGCAGCATGTGTGACCACTCTCTTGTACAAGCACAGTGTAGTGTGGCATGCTTTTGTCACTCGCTGGTGCTACACAGCATAATCACCAGAAGCAGTGGTTCCTGTGCACCAAAGTGATGATTATACAGTTTTTCGGACCACACATGATCTTATTGTGTTTAAACAGTGCCAGATTCAAGGGCACGGCAGATTGATCTCTTATCATGTGAAAAAACAAATCTGTTTGTATGTTCCACAGGAGGACCTTTACCAAGTTTGCAAAGGAGATTATGATGCAATAATTTTTGTATTTTTTATGAAATTTTTAATTGATTTTTTGAAGAAAAAATCTTTGTCTCAAGAACTGCTTGGCCAATTTGCTTTAATATTGCACATAAGATCACCTGAGGTCACCTAGTTCTTATTTTGGCCACCAGGTGGCACTGCAATTTTTTCTTCCTTTTTTTTTTTGTGAATTATGTATCAAACTTTACTACCACTGTACATGTATGTGCTATATAGACAATAGTGCTTGTTTTGCAATAATGAAAAGGCATATTCCAGTCAGCATAGCACAGGATCATCATGATCCTCTTATTGTATGAAAAGTGTGTTGTCTCTAATTTCAACTTCTCCAATACGGTCACTAAAATAATGCTGAAGCTTCATGGAAAAAGTTCCTTGTAGAAGGGCCAAACAAACTTGTTCACAAGGTCAAGTTACCATGAATCCCTAATTTTTAATAATTTTTACCCCTCGGCCCATAAGGTCGGAGGTGTATTGTTGTCACCTGTGCGTCCGTCCATCCATCCGTCCATGCCTTGTTAATGTCATATCTCCAAAAGTACTCACTTTACAAAGACCAAATTTTTATCACAGGGGGCCATTGAGATGCTTCAGGTGCTTATCGAAAAGTAGGTCACTAGGTCACATAGTTATAGGTCACAGTACTACATTAAGAAAAAAAGGTGTTAACACAAGATCTAAAAGATTATTGAATGTAGCTTCATCAATTATTTATGATAGTTGGACCTAAGGGTGCCTCAGATGCCTATTGAAAACTAGGTCACTGGGTAACATATTTATGTCACAGTGCTGCATTGAAGAAGAATGGCCATACCATGATATCTTTAAATATTGAATTACTCATTGTAGCGGCACCAATTATTTATGGCAGTTGGTCTTAAGGATGCCTCAGACGCCTGGTAAAAACTAAGTCACTGGGTCACATATTTAGGTCAGAGTGCTGCATTGAAGAAAAATTGCTTTGCCATGTCATATCTCCAGAAATCCTCACTTGACAGAGACCAAATTTTTTATCATAGAGGGCCATTGAGGTGCTTCAAGTGCCTATCAAAAAATAGGTCACTAGGTCACATATTTAGGTCACAGTACCACATTGAAAAAAAAAACCGCTGTTAGCACAATATTTAAAAAAATATTGAATGTAGCTTCATCAATTATTTAAGTCACAGTGCTGCATTGATGAAAAATGGCCTTGCCAATTGATATCTCTGCTCATTGCATTTGCACCAAAGCTTGGTCATTAGGTTAAACAGAAGTAACCTGACCTACTGCAGGGGTATTGTCATCACCCACGTGTCCGTCCGTCTGTCTGTCCCTCCGTCCTGGCCGAGGGGTTTTGCGGTCGCTGATTGGCTTCAAGTTTCAGTTGGGGTACTTATCAGTTAATGAATTCATTCCATTATATAAGTGAATGGGGATTGCAATGATTATACGTGATTTCGACTTCTCCAAACCCACTGACCAGATTCCCTTTGGTGGGTCTCTACTAAGTTTTTTCAAATGGTTATGCTGAAATGATTTTTGGATTTTCGTTATGTTTTTTTTTTTTTGTGAATTTTGGCCAAATCTTAAAAATCTTCTTCTCCAAAACAATTTTGCCAATTGAATCAAAATTGCATAGGAATACTTAAGGGCATGAAGGTTGGAGTTACACAGTACATGGGTAAGCGTGATGTCATTCTCTAGGTTGCAGGGTCACTTAGGTGTATTTAACTCTACAGATGGTAACTTGAGAACTGTAATTTCAGTCTGGACTTTGATGTTTCATATGGTTATGATTCTCTTTGAGGGCCACACTCAGACATTACATGAGTGACCTTCACCTCATTCCCAAGGTGACACGACAACGGACACGAAATTTACTGTTCACTTGATAACTTGAGATCTGTTTTGCGTTAGGACCTTAATGTTGCATGTGTTAATGTTTCTCTATGAAGGTCATGCATAGACAGTACATGAATGACCTTGACCTCATTTCTGGGGTCACAGTACCACATACATGAATTTTACTCTTCACTATAACTTGAGAATTACTTGAACTGGGACCTTGATGTTGCACATATGAGTGTTCTTCTATAAAGGTCAGAATTACTCAGTACATAGGTGACCTTGATCTTATCCCGAGTTCACAGAGCCACAAGTGTGATAAATGTCTATGTCAGCTGAGTATGGGCTGTTCATGCAGCCCTCTTGTTAGCATATGCACAAAGATAGCTTGCGCAGTATAACCTTCAACATTACAAACATCATTAAAACATTGACTCCTAAAAATTCATCTTACTTCAATGAATTTTTAGGCCCCCCTCCCTCCGAGGAGCAGCATACAGAAAATGCTTTTTCCGTGTGTCCGTCTACATTTTGTGTCCCCGCTATAATTCACTTGTCCTTCAACGAAGATTAATAAAACATACACATAGGTGCATCTGGACATAAGGGTGTGTCATGTACCAAAATTAGGTCACTAGGTCAAGTATGTGGGTCACAGTGACATATTCTTTTTAAATCGTAACTGGGCTGTAATTCCTGTACTATGTAACTTAGATAAATGGAACTTTACACACAGATGCATCTGCACATAATTTTGTGTCATGCACCAAAAGTAGGTCACTAGGTCAAGTATCTGTGTCACAGCAACATATCCTTATAAAACCGTGTCCAGGCTATAATTCCTTTTTTTGTTTAACTTAGTTTCATGAAACTTGACACACACATATATTTTGACCTAAAGGTGTGCCATGAAACTAAAGTATGTCACCAGGTCAAGTATCTGGGTCACGGTAACACAATCATGTAAAACTACATAACATTCTGTCTGAGCTGAAATTCAGTTATTGTTCAAATTTATTTTTTTGAAACTTTACACACAAGTGCATCTACACATAAGGATGTGTCATGAATCAAAAGTAGGTTGGTAGGTCAAGTTTGTGGGTCACAGTGGCATATCCTTTTAAAATCATGTCTGAGCTGTAATTCCTTTACTATTTAACATAGTTTCATGAAACTTCACACAAACATATATCTTGAACAAAACGTGTGTCATGAAACAAAAGTAGATCACTAGGTCAAGTGTTCAGTTGTTTGTGATTCGTGTCCAGGCTATAATTTGTTTGCCCTTCAACTGAGATCAATGAAACTTTACACACAGGCGCATCTATGTATAAGGATGTGTCATATACCAAAAGTAGGTCTCTAGGTCAAGTATCTGGGTTGCAGTGAAATATTCATGAAAAATAGTGTTTGGGCTATAATTCCTTCAGTATTTACCTTACATTAATGATACTTTACACACAGATGCATCTACACAAAAGGATGTGTCATATACCAAAAGTAGGTCCCTGGCTTGAATATCTGGGCCACAGTGACATATCCTTGTAAAATCGATCCAGGGCTATAATTCCTTTACTATTTAACTTAGTTTCATGAAACTTCACACATACACACATATCTTGACCTGAAGTTGTGTCATGAAACAAAAGTAGGTCACTTGGTCAAGTAGCTGGGTCGTGGTGATACATTCATGATAAACTACATTACACTTCATGCCCAGGCTATAGTTCTGTTGTCCTTTGACTTAGAATCATGCAAGTTTACACACCTGTGTATCTGGACACAAGAGTATGTCATGCATAAAAGTAGGTCAGTAGGTCAAGTATCCAGGTCATGGTGATAGCCTATTTGTATGGACTACAGCCATTCCAAAATGAGACCTGTGGTTAGCAAGGCTATAGATGAGGTGGGGGGGGGGCATGGATCCAGCAATCTTTGATTGCCTTTTAATTATTTTTGCATATCTTGGTGAATGGATAGCATTGTGAGAATAAAAACACTATAAAATACGATTAGGTTTAATGCAACATGTGTTCATATTGAAGAAATTCAGACTTAGTAAAGTGTCAGAAATGGAAAAATCATGAAAATTTATAGCAGGGAAAATATGTGCTTTGAGATTGTTTATGAAAGGGTTGATGCTGACTGTCAGGCTTGTCATTAATAACATATCTATGAAAGGGTTAATGGTGACTATGAGGCTTATCATTAATGACAGAGGTGTGTGATGTCATGGGGGTGGAGGCAGGCAACAGGAGCACAGGAGATGACTATTGATATGACAGTTTTCCCGGCAGAACAATGTTTGCTTTTAGTGCCTGCCACCTGTGCTCCACTTTGAAGCTGCAAAAATAGAACTAATCAGGGAGTACAAGGGAAGGGCCATTGATGTCAAATCAGCTTTGCCATAAAGATGCAGCAAAACAAGTGTCATGCCTGCAAAACTATCCAGTGTGAGAAGACAAAAGTGAGGTGCAGTATTGTTGTATGTAACCTGGCTTAGGGGCATTTTTCCACATAGTACAAAGCAAGACTTTGTGGTTTATTCTCAGGAAGTGACTATCAGTGCAAATGTACATGTTTTTCTGTCAACGTAAATGCATTAAACTTTGGCTCTTCAAGAGACCAGATATAAGTTTTTGTTATCCCATACTAAGGACAGAATGAATATGGGTTGTTTTGTGACATGATGTATAAGCTCATAATTTTTGTCCCCATATATTTATATTTACCTGAAGTTCCCTATAAACTCTACCATTGTGTGTGTCAGGTGGCGGGGGGAGGGCATATTTTCCAACACTTTCCTCTTGCCAAGATCAGTGAATCAGGAAAATAAGACCACTGAAAGTTTGATAAATTTTGAATCAATTAGTAAAAATTTTTTTCTTTTTACTTACACAGTGTGCTGCTTTTTGTGAGAGATACCTAACTGGATTCCATATAAATATGTCATGTTCTACAATTCTATCATATTCAGTTGGAAAAATTGAGTGTCTGGCCATGATCTTTCACACATTCATGATATGTACATGATATTTATTTCTGTTCATTTTTACCCTTTGGCCTGATGAGGCTGACGGGTATTGTCGTACCCGGCACCGTCCGTCTGTCCATCTGTCCCGTGGTTTTACCACCATAACTTCAGAAATTTTTGAGACAGGACTCCCAAATTGCACATGTTATTACACTTCTATATGGCCTACTTTGTGTGCAAGCATAGTTGACCTTGACGTAATTCTTAAGGTCACCCAGTGGTCACGTGCTAAGCAACGTTACCGCTCTAACTATTGAAAGCCTGCATCTCGCAATCTAAAGCTTACACACAAGAAGCTTCATAGAGTGATCTAGAACCCTATTGACAATTAAGGTCATAGCTCTGTGTTTGACCTACTTTTTGAGGTCAAAGGTCAAGTGTACAATGATGATATTGGGATAAGTAAGGAAGTATTTAAGGCAGTTACATGAAATTTTAAACACTCATGAATCATAACCAAAAAATGTGTCATGAATCAAAAGTAGGTCACTAGGTCAAATATCTTGGTCACATTGACCTATTCATTGAAATTTTGTTTACCGCCATAACTTCAGAAATTTTTGAGACAGGCCTTTCAAATTGCACATGATATTACACTCCTATATGGCCTACTTTGTGTGCAAGTGTAGTTGACCTTGACGTAATTCTCAAGGTCACAGAGTGGTCACATGTGCTAAGCAATGTTACTGCTCTAACTATTGAAAGCCTGCATCTAGCAATCTTAATCTTACACACAAGAAGCTTCATAGAGTGATCTAGAAGCCTATGGAAAACAGAGATCATAGCTCTATATTTGACGTACTTTTTGAGGTCAAAGATCAAGTGTACAATGATGATATTGGGATAAGTAAGGAAATATTTAAGGCAGTTACATGAAATTTTAAACACTCATGAATCATGACCAGAAAATGTGTCATGAATCAAAAGTAGGTCACTAGGTCAAGTATCTGAGTCACAGTGACCTATTCATTTAAATTTTGTTTACCCACGATAACTTCAGAAGCGTTTGAGACAGAACTTTCAAATTGCATATGAAAGTACACCACTGCAAGCATAATTGACCTTGACCTAACTTTCAAGGTCACACAGTGGTCACAAGTTTGCTGAATGACATTGTGCATCTAGAAATCTAAATCTTAAAACAAAAGAAGCATTATAGGGTGATCTAGAAGGCTATTGAAAGTCAAGGTTATACCTCTATATTTATGCATCCCCCACTGGGGGATGCATATAGTGTTTAGTAGAATTCGTGAGCCGCCGGCGCCGGATTTCTTATTTCTGCTATAACTCTAAGGCATATTTACGAATTATGTTCTATTTTGATACAAATATTCTACAGGTCTGGGGAATTCTTCTGATATACTGTTTGTCAAAATCCATTGATTTTTGGATTTTTTATTAAGGTTTTTCGTTTTTTGCTGACTCAGCAAAATCAGGCAAAATTGTTTTTTCCGTATATATCTTGCTTATGGTTGATCATAGGCCCATGGTTACTATTGAACATTAATAGGAAATCACCTATGGGCTTTCTTTTGGTGTTGTTAAATTTGACCTCGAGTGACCTTGAAAGGTCAAACTGAGGTCAAAAGCTTGTTTTCCTTATATATCTTTGTTACGGTTGATCGCAGACCCATGGTTACTAATGAACATGAATAGGAAAGTACCTATGGGCTTTCTTTTGGTGTTGTTAAATTTGACCTCGAGTGACCTTGAAAGGTCAAACTGAGGTCAAATTTTTATTTTCCTTATATATCTTTGTTACGGTTGATTGCAAGACCCTGGTTACTAATGAACATAGATAGGGAACACTCTGTCATGCGTGGGGATGCAGATTTGTTTTCGCACAGCGAAAAACTCGTGTCTAGTTGACCTAATGTTTTTGAGGTCAAAGGTCAAGTGTACAATAGTAGTATCTGTGTAGGTAACTATACCTGATACTATGGGACACTATTCCTATTCACTTACAGCAAAAGAGATTGAAGGCGGCCGAAGGGTACCGCGTTCTTTGAATGGTATTCTTGACTCTTTGCCTCAAATATGTAACTGTGAAATTGTGCATGCTTTATTTTCACATGTGAAGATTTTCATGGTTTTTTTAGCTCAGCTGACTTGTCAGTCAGCTTAGCTTGTAGGATGGTCCTTCTTCGGTTGTCCATCCTTCGTCTTTCATCCATTATGCGTCTGTCTACAATTCACATTTTCCACTTGTTCTTCAAAAGCGTTAACCAGATTTACTTCAAACGTAGTGGGAATTTATCTTTGGAGAGAATCTATGAACCTTGTTCAAATGGTCATGCTCCATGTATTTTTAGATTTTTAATTAATTTTCTTGTTATTTTTTGCTCAAATCTTGAAATATATTCTCCCAAACCGCTCACCCAATTGCTTTGATAGCACACAGGAACACTCCTAGGGACTCTTAGTTCTGAATTTGGTCACCAGGTGCAACTTTCCCTTTGTGTGTGTGTGTGTGTGTGTGTGTGTGTGTGTGTGTGTGTGCGTGCGTGTGTGTGTGGTCTTTTTTTGGTACTTCGACTTCTCCAGAACCATCTCTCAGCTTAAGCAAAAACTTGGTGGATATGTTCCTTGTGGAGGGGTCAAACAAAGCTGTTCAGTAGGTGGCACTGTTATGGATTCCTTGTTTTTAACATTTTTTTTCAGAGTCAGTACTTATCAGTAAATGCACCTTTCCTATCGATATCTATGTAAGTCAATGGGTATCCTAATGCTGATTGACATTTTCGACTTTTTCTCCAAAACTGTCGTCCAGATTGAATTCAAACTTGGTGGCAATATACCTTGGGTGGGTCTCTACAAGATTTGTTCAAATGGTCAAGCTTCATTGATTTTTGGAATTTTTAATGAATTTCTTTGTTCTTTTTTGGGCATATCTTAAAGAATCACAAGGGTATATGTACATGTCAGCTGAGCACAGGACTGTCACAGTCCTCTTGTTTTTGTTCTTTTTTTGGGGGGGCAAATCTTAAAAATCATTTTTTTTCCAAAAACGCTGACCTGATTGCTTTGATGTCACACAGGGACACTCCTAGAGGCTCCTAGTTCTCAATTTGTTGCACTGAAATTCTTAAGTCTGTTTGTAAATACTTTATTCTTTATTTATTTATTAAATCTGTGTGTGAACACAGACTTTTTGTTTTTCCTCAAATACTTTATTTTTGATTGATTGATTAATTTATTGATTTATTTCCTCGGACGCTTTATGTCTGAAAAGTACCAAACTTGGCCATAGACTTAGTAGGAATAGTTATGATATTTAAAATTATACAAGTTTGAGGCAGATTTGTCGAAATTTTAAATCTTGCATAACTTCTTAACTTTTCTAGATAGAGTTGCCATTCAAAACAGAAAAAAATGGACTTTCTTGTGTTTTTCTTCGACAAGGTTGATTTTTCAGCTTGACAGGCTGATATTTCATAAACTAAACGAGATATCTGAAAACTAGAGCAACCTCTTTAGGATGATATTATCAGGAAACACACCAAACCATTTTTTACAGTTTTGCCATTTGTTTTGGAAGAAAAATAAGCATAAGCAGCATAAAACCTGGTCATTGCATTATCACAGTGTTTATTTAACAATTAGGCAAGGACAATGATTGATCTTTGCACGTACCTACAGTTCATGATTACACTGACCCCAAAATATATACTTTAGCTGTCTTTGCATCAGTAAGTGGTACTTTATCAAGCTCTAAAGTTGGTTTTCTTCAAAAGCAGTCGCATGTATTTAGAGTCCTAAAGTAGTACATACAGGTTTCTGACACTATGTCAATCTACTGGATTGTGAACAAACACTGTTGCGTTTGAAATTATGCTAATTAGCAGCACTTGAAACATTTAAAAGTTGATTATCATCTCCAATTCTATTGTAAATAGAGGTGCCAATCCAACTTCAATTTATAGGTCTGTGACATAGCAGCATCCAATGAATCATGAAACAGTGTTGTAGTATTTTGATTCATGCAAATCAGGTGAACACACAAGATGGAATTCTCTGAATAACTTTCAAACTATTACAGATAGAGGTGTCATTCCAACCTCAATTTGCAGGTTTGTGACACAGCCGAATCCAATGAGACATGAACCAAAGTTGTAGCATTCCTATTTATGCGAATTAGGTGAAAATACAAAACTTAAATCTTGAATTACTTCAAAAGTATTATAGGCTGGGGTGTTATTCAAACTTCAGTTGTTAGATTTGTAGGATAGTTGCATCCAATAAACCATGAATCAACATTGTAACTGTTTAATTTATGCAAATGAAGCAGATATACAAAAATTTAAATATTTGAATATCTTCAAAACTACAATAGATTGAGGTGCCTTTCCAACTTCAATTTATAGTTTTTTTTCATAGCCACATGAGAAAAATATTGTTGCAGGAGTTAAATACTGAACAAGCAATCTTTAAAAGTTTGTTAAGCACACAGACTGATTTGATGACAAGCAAATCAAAATTTTCTAGTTTTTTATGATGTTTGTGTGTTTTCACTATTTTTGACTTCTCCAGAATATAGCCCCACAGATTAAGCTTAAACTAAGTGGATATGTTCCTTGTGAAAGGGGCAAATAAAGCTGGTCACTAGGTGGCACTGTTGTAGATTCCTGATTTTTAATGTTTTCTTTTTCAATTCGGGTTCTGATCGGTAAATTTTATCAATTACTATGTAAGTCAAAGGGGCATTATAATGCTAATTCAAATTTTTTACTTCTCCCAAGAAACTGTTAGTGAGATTGACTTCGAACTTTATGGCAGTGTACCTGGGTTGGGTTTCTATCAAGTTTGTCCAAATGGTCAGGCACCAGTGATTTTTGGATTTTTTATGATTTTTGGAGGAAAAATCTTTAAAAAAGTTTTAATAGGAAAGTTTAACATGGGAATTGATATAGTTGGGTATAACTTAAATTTTGGCCAGATTTTTGTCAAACTTGGTAGGGATGTACCTTTGATAAGTGTCTACCTATTTTGTGCAAGTGTTCATGCTCCAGTGATTTTTGTATCTTGACCTGATTGCCAAGGCCACAGGACAACTGACGTAAAATTTATTGTTCACTTGATAACTTAATATCTATTTTGAATTGGGACTTTTCTGCTCCAAAACTGTGTGGCAGATACACTTCAAACTTGGTGGCAATGTCCCTAAGACATGTCTCTGCCTGGCTGTCTAATTTTTGATTCTTCAATTATTCTGGATTAATGTTTTCAGTGCCAATCACATTTAACGTTGATCTAGTAAAGTGAATCTAGTCTGAATTACCACTAGGATCTCAGATTCGTATTCCTTGTTTAAAAAAAAAAATCATTCAAGTACCAGCATGCCTCTAGTTCCAGGGAAAAGTATCCCAGGTCAACAACTTTTCTGGGCCCTTATTGAGTGCATTAAGCCCAATGCATGCCAAGAAAAGCTGTGTACTCAGTCCAAAATTTGGCACTTAAGGAGTTAAATAGAGCTCCTAAAGTGTAATTTGCTTTCTGCATAATATGTCAAGAACTTTTTGAGTTGGGTCATTCATAGCATGCAGGATTATAGTCCTCTATAGAGGCAAGGCTATGTTTGGGGATTCCTTAGGGAAATCATAGAAATACTTCTAAATGCCATATGCACTCAGCTTAAGCTCAACACAGGTGTATTCGGTTGCAATTTTAATTTTGTGAACAAGCTTAGGTCAGCTGAGCATGGGCTGTTTACACAGCCCTCTTGTTAAAGAATTTTTACCTCAGCTGACAAGTCAGCAGAAGTTTTTGTATGGTCTGTCGTCTGTCTGTAAATTTTTTGCTTGTGGGAACAATTCCATCCATAGTTTTCAAGATAGCCCTATATGACTTTCAGGACTTATCAAGTGTACGAAAATCTAGGTCTAGTGTGATACTAGTGGAGCCACCTGCAGTGTCATGTAATATACAGTGTATGGGTCAAAATGTGAAAATCCTGTGACTGCTCTAGCACTGATACTGCTTGCTAGATCTTCATGAAATTTACTGGGATGGTGATGGAGGTCAAAATCTCTGATGCATATGATACTAGTGGCACCACCTATAGTTTGTTAGAAATTATGAGTTCAGGTGACTGTTTCAAGATATAAAATTCTGTATCTCAAAAAGTAATTGAATTAGAGTGGCCAAATTTGTAGGATATATACAGACCATGTCCAATGCTAGTATGGTATATAATATTAGTGACCTTGACCTATTTTTGTGAGGTGGCCATGCCTCATAAGTTGAAAAAAAAGTTATTTTTTGTAAGGGCAGGGTGTAGCTTGGACATCAATGGCCAAGAGATTCGAGCCTCCAGATCAACATAGCAATTGATTACATTGTATACAAAATTGTACTTGGTGATCTATTTTTTCAGTCACCCTGATCCAATGATTATGAACTTTGCACTTCTTCATATTTCGAAACATAATTGAATTAGACATGCCAAAATTATAGGATACATGTATATAGATCATGTCCAATGCACACCAATGTAGGAAGTTACCTAAAGTCAGTGACCTTGACCTATTTTTGTTAGGTCACCAGACCTGTTAAGTTGGAAAAGGTGATTTTGGAATGCCAGGCTCTACCTTGGGCATCAGTGGCAAAGAAAATTGAGCCTCTAGATCAAAATTGCACTTGAGTACATTATATATATATATATATATATATATATATATATATATATATATATATATATACACTCTCCACTTTGCGACTTACTTTTTGGGTCAACATGACCTAATGACTCTGTGACCTTGACCTACATTGTATTTCCAAGGTCATTAAGGACTTAAGAAAAGGTCCCCTGCACCCTTCTTGAGGGCTTTGGATGCTTCCCCTGAAGGGCCCAGTAGGCCCGAAATGCGTCAGTTGGAGGCTTCCCACTCTCATCAACTACTAATGAAGTGGCCAGTCAGGTCACTAACAGTAACGAGGCAAGTCAGGTCACTAACAGTGAATTGGCCAGTTAGGTCACTAGCAGTGAAGAGTCCTTTCAGGTCACTACGTGTAGCAGTGTGCAGCCACAGTTTTGGAAGTTTGGCATTAGAGTTTATTGTGAGAGATAAATGTTTGGCAGTGAGATAAGCCAGTTCTTTTGGGAGCAGAATCTGCAAGACTTGGTTGACAGGCCAGTCACAGTCAGAAGGTTATGAGCCGACCAGAAAAATGATTCAATTTAAAAGGAGTGTGCTATGATAATATAAGAACCCTGCCATGGCTGCTTCAGCAAACTGCTCAGTGGCCTCCATTTGTCTTAATGACAGAAATAGAAAATTCTGATGTGCCTCAAGGGAATAATAAAAAAAGTGTGTGTAAAGGTAGACTGTGGCCATTGACTGAGGGAGTCCTCCAGTACAGTCCACAGAAAGTCAGGTGCATACATCATTTCAACATCAAGGATGGATGGTGGTATTTGAGGATTGAGAGGCCTATCACTGTACAGCATGCCCTTCTGCTGTTGCCATGGTACGTACTGAGCAAAGATGGCCGTGGCACAGCGGACCCTGGGGTAATATTAGCATTTGGTTTAGCTGCAGATTGCTTTGGATAACGACTTCAAATTGTTGTAATTCGGTATTTATCCTATATGAACCTCAAGGGTTCATTAAAATCAATTACTTAAAAACCAAGGGAGCCTCTGGGGTAAAAGTGTGCATATTTCAACCACTATTAGGAGGAAACCTATAAAAGAAGTATCATCTAAATAAGAAATACTGCACTTAAGATCAGCACTAAATAAACACAGGGCATTAACCAAGGAACAAGGAGCAACAAGGGAATATACTGTTTGCCTTCATGAAATATCAGAGTTCCAAGTTTTGGAACAATTACTGAGTGAGAAATGTGTTACAGCATTGAAAAACAAGATATATTATTGGACACAGAACCAAGACTTTTGGGTGCCACATGCCAGAAACAAGAATCTATGTCGCTTTTGAAACACCATAACTGGTGTTTACTGTCACATAATACTGGAAATTAGGCTTATGAAACAAGGATTGTCATTGGAAGTTGATGGTTTTATCACACATGCACTGTCTGTGAAATCTCAAACAACTGTTTTGTCAGTCATTAAATGTGGATCAAAGATGCAGTGACTGACAGTCAGACGTGGCCAAGCAGACAAATGTGTCATCCAAGATTGTGGCACTAACATTAAGTTCATATAATGACAGGTCAAATGAGTAACATGAATTCTTATGTTAAAGTGGCTTATGAGGTTTTTTTGTAGATAATCAATCCACAAAGTGTATGAGTAAACAGTGTATTTATGCAGTTAAGTTTTGTATTTCTTTATGAAGGGGCATTTCAATTGAAAATGTAAGACAAGTATAACAAATAACTTTGAAGTAAATAAAAAATGGTCCAACATCAGTGTAGGTAGATATTTTATTGACTTTAATATGAATGTAAGCCATATTTTAAATCCAAATTTAGTAGGTAGTTTGGTTGTGTTCTAAAAAGGAACATAATGAAGTATGTTGCCAGTAGGTGGCACTACAGGTACCTTCCTCCTGCTGTCCACCTGTTCAAGATGGAGATATCTGGGGGATGAACAAAGCTTGCTTTATTTATTGCTTTAAAATGTCATGTGACATGGGAAGGAGGTGCTACCAACAAGCAGAATAAGGTGCATCATTTAAACCACCAATGTGAATCAGATTTCTCAAAGTCAGATATGACAAATTTACCAACTGAATGTACCTGTTATCAACTGCATGCAGATATGACCTTTTTGAAAAAAAAAAAATGTGTTGAACTTGTTTTGGTAAACATATAAATTTAGATAAAAAAAAATAAATTCTTGAATGTTTCTGTCTTCATATTTTGGAGGTAGGCAGTGACAAGAATAAACTCAGGAGTATAGAAATTGGCTCAGTACGTGTACTGCTTTCCAGGTATTGATGTTATGGATGTGTTGCAGGACATTTGAGTTTTTAAGATAAATGATATCTATGCAAACAGTGTAAGTATACAAATAGTCCACTTTTAGAGATCATCAGTATTAGGCAACTTTTAGACTTCTAAAGCCTCACCTGTTAAATCGGGGAAAGGCAAGTGGAAATTAGTTTTGGGAATACAGTCTCCATGCTGGCTGCTTTAGGTGTTAGACATTTCTATCAGGCCACTCCCTAAATAAACATACTATGTTTCTCCCCCCCCCCCCCCCCCATATAGTAATTACATTGTCCATCTGTCCTTAAAGTTTCTGCACTATGACTGCATCACTTTTTGACGTAATTACATTTTTAGCTCAGCTGACTGGTAAGTAGCTGAGCTGAGAACAGGAACACTCCTAGGGGCTCCTAGTTCTTAATTTGTTCACCAGGTGCTGCAATTGTTTTCTGGTTTTTTTTATGATTTTTTGTGTGTTTTCACTATTTTCAACTTCTTCCCCAGAACTGTCACTCAGATTAAGCTGAAACTTGGTGGGTCTCTATAAAATTTAATTGGAATGGTCATGTTCCAGTGATTTTTGGATATTTTAATTTTTTTTTTTGCCACATCTTAAAATTTTTTTTTTGTTTCTGAAACTGACAATCATATTGCTTTGAAATTATACACAGACACTCCAGGGTATGAGTGCAACACTTTGACAGTACATGGGTGGCCTTGACCTCATACCCAAGGTCACAAGGCCACTTACATGAAGTTTACTGTTTAGTTGATAATTTTAGAACTTTTGGAGCTAGGAGTTTTATGTTGAATATGGTGCATGTCTGCTATGAGAGCTAGACTTCTTTTAGTGTGTGGATGACCGTGATGTCATTCCAAGGGTCAATTTTAAAAATTTTACTGTTCGTGTAACAACTTTAAACTCTAGTTGAGTAAGGATCTCAATGTTGAAGAGTGATGGTCTTCTGTGCAGGTCACATTAAGACAGAATTTGGGTGACCTTGAGCCTATTGCCAAGGTCACAGGGACTATTATGCAAATTGTGCCATTCACTTGATAATTTGAGAACTATTTCAGGCAGGACTTTGAAGTTGCATATGGCTGCAGCCCTCTGTGCAGGCCATATTCAGCCAGTACATGAGTGACCTTGACCTCAATCCCAAGGTCACAGAGTCACAGTTGTGAATTTTGCTTCCTCGATAACTGAACTGAAAACTATTCATGCTTAGACAGTGATGTTGAGATGGTGGTGATACTGTGTGAGAGCTAAACTTAGAGTATATGGGTGACCTGTATCCAATCCACAAGCTGGCAGGGCCACTAGTGTGATAATTTCTAGGTCAGTTCAGCACAGGCTGTTCACACAGGCCTCTTGTTATGGCCGCCTTTTGAAGGAGGAGGGGGCATATAGCCGTTACTTTGTGTGTGTGTGTGTGTGTGTGTGTGTGTGTGTGTGTGTGTGTGTGTGTCCAGACTGACAGTTTTTATGCAGTAACTCGAAACATTTTTTGCTTAGGGCTTTCATATTGCACATACTTATAGTCCTTAATAAGGTCTTGGACAAATTTGAATAAGGTCTCAAAGAAGTTTGACCTTGACCCAGTGTGTGTGTGTGTGTGTGTGTGTGTGTGTGTGTGTGTGTGTGTGTGTGTGTGTGTGTGTGTCCAGACTGACAGTTTTTATGCAGTAACTCGAAACATTTTTTGCTTAGGGCTTTCATATTGCACATACTTATAGTCCTTAATAAGGTCTTGGACAAATTTGAATAAGGTCTCAAAGAAGTTTGACCTTGACCCAGTTTCCAAAGTCACAGAGCCATTTTAGTGAATTGGGTTTTCACATTATAACTTGAAAAGTCTTGTGCATTGGGGTTTTGTATTGCACATACTTACAGTCCTGCATAAGGTTTCAGACAAGTTTAAAGATGGATGACATTTATCTAAACCCAAAGGACACAGAGCCATTTTAGAGAATTTGGTTTTGATGCATGAAGTTGAAAAGTTTTTAACATAGACCTTTCTCAGTGACATGGTTTTAATCCTACATAAGGTCTGGGATAAGTTCGAAAATGGATCAACTTAACCCAAATCCCAAGGTCACAGAGGGGGGGGGGGCATAGATATAGCAATTTCTGATTGCATTTTAATGGGTTCTTTAAAATTTTTTTATCATCCTTAAGTTATGAGCCTTCAAAACTGAAATGATAGCATCCCATTCAATCACCAAAGGCTCTGACATTTAAATGGCTCTCCCATAAAATCTACTCAAAATAATAAAAATCTCAAAGGTGTTTTTAGTTGACATTATGACAATGAGTTTGCAACCAATTTCCAGTTTTCTGAACAAAACTGAGAAAGTGGTAGTGCTTCAAAGTTTATGTGTGGTCCTGCTGCTGATGTTAAGAAAAGGGCCTTCAAATAAAATGCCGCCTTCTGCAGGATTTGCTTGGTAGATGTAGCTGTGACACCTAGCTAATCCAGAGTGTCCCTAACCAGTTGGGTAATAATACTGACTGGTCTCTCATTTGAAGCTTCAAAGATATTTGTGCTTTAGGAGGTATGAGCAAAATATGACATACCTCATACCCCTGTCTTTGCTTACCATCAGAGTTTTATTTTGGTGCAGCTTCCTGCTGTGCCATGATAGGTTGAAAGGAATTCTGATGGACAGCTCATTGCTAATTACCAATTATATAAAAACCCAGGGGTACTTTCAGACCTGTATCCCCTATTGGGGCAACCCTTACCACTAATCTCAATCTTTGACTCAACGTGGGCTCTTGCCTCCTGTGCCCAGGGCTGCTACTTAATTCTTTTACCCCTCACCAACGTGTATGATTTGCTGGTGCCAGGGTATCATGTCACATTTGAATTTGCAACTAACGATGATAACTACTTCAGACACAACCAAGTGGCCAGATTAAAGTCAAGATAGTAAGTCCTGTTTAAGAGTACTTTAACAACTGTTGGTCCTGGTAACTTGGAGAACAGACACCTTGAACCTAGGGAAATATGAAGAGAGTGATCACTGTGACACCGGACATCTGGCTATACTGTTTCACCGAACAACCGTGGCTATGCAGAGTTGCTGTTTCCCCTGCTGTTTCCAAGTTAACCCTCCAGACAAGTAGAAATAAAATGCTGTGTTTAAGTTGAATTTACTGCAAAATAATGGCACACGACGGCCACTTTTTCGATAAAATCTTTCAGTCAGGGTTAATCAATTTTTATTAGGGAAGGGTGGCTTGAAACTATTTTTTCTTGTGTTTTTTTTTTTTTTGCTTTTGTTTTTGTTTTTTGTTTTGTTTCATAAAATTTATTTCAGGTTGGGTTTTTTCAGTAGGGTCGGTCTGGTTACTGAACCACACATATAGTTTTGTTGGGCTTTGGGTCACTTAGACATTTGTTGAAACATGTTTAAATTGGATGTTCTTTCCTCTTTTACACATGAACTCCTTTGATGTCAGTTTAATTTGTTACCTGGGCACAGCAAGAGGCACGTGTAGGTAATGAAAAGCGCAAAACGAAGGCAAGGCTCTATGAAGCGCAGGATCGAGTGAAAAGTTTTACTGGTTTTGCCCAAGTGGGGCTCTTCAGGACCTGACAATATAAGGGCTGCAGTGCTGTACTTCTTGGGACGGGACATTGTTTTTACATCTTGTCTTGTACAGTGTGACATTAATTACATGTGTTGATCCAAGGAGTCCTGCATCAGCTTGGGTTGGCACATGTTATTGGAAAAACGGTCCACCTGTCCCAGATGACGAGGTGTACCACACGTGTAAGTTACACCTGCAGCCTTGGATACACCTGTCCCAAGTCTGGGATCATTGTACCTGTAAATAAAAATCATAGAAAGTCCTAAAGATGTTGCCTTGTCCCCATGTTTACTAAAAAACAGCTTGGGAATGGTGGCTAATATGGCCATCATAGACTGCAGATCGCACGAGTAGCTCACCTGCTGAGGTATAACTGTAAAACTCAGCCTTTCATGGGTGGATTTCAGAGAATTAAGTGATGTCAACGAGGAACCATGTAGTACAACCAAGACAGACACTCTAATCTTTGCCAAAAATTTTCTCTCTCTGGTCAAACTTCAGAAAATATGAATGTTACACGTGAAGTTTAGTATTAACTATAGGTCACAGAGCTTATGTGAGCTCACATGTCTGTCCATCCGTCACTCTGTCAGTCCATTCATCTGTCTATAAACTTTTGCTTGTGAACATGAAATAGTCAATGGTTTTCCTGTGGCCCCATGAAACTTTCAGAACTAGGTTGAGTTTGATATTGGTGATGCCACCTATACTATTATGTAATATATTGGTCAAAATAGGGTAATTTTGAGTAAGCTGTATTTTAAAAAGTTTTCATGAATCATCTCAAAACTTGTTATGAATGTCGATCACGCAAAAGTATTTCAGAAGATATGCACCAAAAGGGGTTTGAAAACAGTAAATTCATGATTGTGTTGAGAAAGAATCAGGCTAACTGCACCAAGTGTACAAGAAATGTGCATTGTATATGAAAATTATATGTTGCATAATATGGATGACCTTGACCTACTTTCTCAAGGTCACAGAATACATATCAGGAAATGATTTTGTTGTTATGTTCATTACATCTGAACTTGGTCACATGTATCAATCTACCTGAACAGGAGTATTATACAGACAAAAGTCTATAACATGTGGAATCCCTGGTGCTCCACAAGTGGTATTAAGTGGAAGTAGCATCCTAAGTTCTAAATTTATACCAAATATGCGTTGGCCCCATTGTTAAATTTTTGGTGACCTGGACCTAATTTTCCAGGTCATTAAGAACATAGTATTAAAAGGACCTTAATTCTACATTTTGAGAAATACGAAGGGTAGCAATGCCAAGTGTGCCATAAAATATGTATTATATATGGAAGTTTAAGATTGCATAATATGGGTGACCTATAGTATTATGTAACATACAGGTCAAAATGTGAAAATCTTGTGACCTGTCCAGCATCCTTAATTTTTCATGGATTTTCATAAAATTTATTAGGATTGTTGAAATAAGAGCTCAAAGTCTTGGTTGCTTATGATTCTTGTGGCACCACCTAAAACTTGATGGAAATTATGAGTTAAAAAGTGTCTCACAGCTACCAAATTCCATATTTGAAAAAATAATTGAATTAGACATGCCATATCTATAGGATATATAGATTGTGTCTAATGTCAATATATTTCAAAAGATCACTGACCTTGACCTATTTTTGTAAGGTCTCTAGACTTGTTGGAAGATGTGATTTTGTTATGGCAGGGTGTAGCTTGTAAGTTGTACATCAGTGGTAGAGAGAATTGAGCCTCAAAATCAAAATTGCACTTGAGTACATTGTATGTGTATATAAAACTGTACTTGGTGACATATGTTTTGGGTCACCTTGATCTTATGATTGTGTGACCTTGACCTGGTTTTCAAGGTTTTGGGGCACTTAAGACCAGGACGCTTAATTCAATATCTTGTTAAGAATAAGGCCAATGATACCTAATGTACCACTAATATAATGTATATCATGTGGAAGTTTTATATTACATAATATGGAAGAACTTGATTAATTTTTCAAGATCACAAAGGGAATACATTTTAGGAAATGACTTTTTTGTGATGGTGGTCAACTGAGCATTAGGCCTGTGGGCCTCTTGTTCACCATTTTTGTGTGTTCTACCCACCTTGACTTCCTTTGGAAAATGGGCTCTCAGATTGCTCTGAAACTAGATGTTAGTGTAGCTCGTGGGAGGTTTACTGGATAGCAATACTCTGAATCCCTCACCTCTAATTTTTCCAGGTAGAACATACTATTTACCAATATGTACATGTATGAAAGATACCAACTTTTTCTAGAAGTAGTTGTATGTGCAAACATCAAGCGTGTCATTGCCCGGTAGTCTTTGACATTTCACCACAACTGAGGTATGTATGCACATACAGGGATCCCTGTATTCACAGACCACTCCAGTGAGAGACCATCTGCCTTGAAAGACCACCTCAAGATATTATGTTTCATTTTATTTGTGCCTATACTTTGAGAGACCATCTGTCTTGAGACATCACAATCTGATCATCCTCTTCTGATAGTCTTTCAAGACAGGTTTCACTGTACTGTAAAAACCAGCTGTTCCTGGGAATTACTGCACTGGATGTTCACATGGCCTGGTAATGGTGTGAAGGTGCAAACATAGCAGTGTGCATATGAGTGGCAGGCCTGGACCACTCCATCACTGTGTGCCTTGTAAGTAGTGTCCTCTGTTGACATGGCCCTGCAGGTATCCATCTGAAAACACCAATATATTGCTCTCATATTTGCAAAATGGGGATCCTAAAGCACAGACACTCCATCAACATGTTGCCTGTTTGTTTATGTGTATGTGTGTTTTCTTTTTCTTTTTCTTTTTCTTCTTTCTTTCTTTTTTTTGGGGGGGGGATACAGCTGGCTATCATTTGAAAACAAAAACAAACAAACAAAAAACAAAAAACAAAAACAAAACAAAAAACAAAAACTGAGTAGTTTGGAGTTTTTGCAATCAGGGAAAAGGCTAAAAAATGTCTTTCAATGGTAAACACAAAATGTTAACAATACATAATGCTCTTGTTTTAATGTGTAATGTCCGGTAATAGAGTTTAAGTATGTAAATAAATGCTCATTTTAGGTGTAATGTCTGGTTTTACATGTGGGATATTATTCAGCTGTGACTAGTTTTTCCCTCTCACTGTGTATTTTATTTATCTTTGTATGTTATCTACCATCTTATATATATAATATATATATATATATATATGTATATATGTATATATACATATATATATACATATGTATATACATATGTACATATATATACATATATATACATATATACATATACATGTACATATATATATACATATATACATATACATATATATACATATATATACACATATATACATACATATATATATATATATATATATATATATATATATATATATACATATATATACACATATATACATACATATATATATATATATATATATATATATATATATATATATATATATATATATATATATATATATATATATATATATATATATACATATATTCATATTCATACATACATGTATATATACAGTGTAAAATTGTTATAATGACACCATCTGTTCCCTGAGAAATGTGTCAGATAACTGAATATATCAGATAGGTGAGTCAAGTAATAAAGAAAATAAAACTTTTCCCATGAAAATTTGTGTCATTATATTGAATATGTCGGATATCTAAGTGTAGTTATAATGAGGTTTCACTGTATATATATATATATATATATATATATATATATATATATATATATATATATATATATATATATATATATATATATATATATATATATATATATATATATATATATATATATATATATATATATATTATACATACATGTATATATATGTGTATATATAATACTGTCCATAGCAGGGTCATGATGGAAACTAGGACTTGTGCTAATACATGTACATTGTGTTTCCAGGATAGATAGAGAATCTAAAAGAGGTCACATAAAGCAGGTGATCTGTCATTGTAGGTAAAATAACATGCAGAAGACAGACTGGTGACTGTGGTCTTAGAAGCCAGGTGGTCTCAATAGAGTATGTGGACTCTCAAAAGAGGGACTACCATATGTACAACAAATATAGTACTTCTCTATGTTTGATAATGGCCGATAATGCTTCCAAAGTCAAATTTCTTATAAAAAATACCTTTCATTCATGGACCAGCAAGGCGATATGTCATAAGAAAAAGAAATGTTTCACCTCAACAGCTCCACTCAACACAGTTGGCCAAGGAAAGCTGGTGACTCTGTTTCCAACTTAGCATGGAAAGGGTTGACTATTCTGAGAGTGGGGTTGGTTGGCTGGCATATGGGGTGATCTGGTGAACAACAGAAGCCCTCACACATCATCATTATGAAATTAGACACACCTGTGGAGAGGTAGATTATGTCAACTGTGCACAGGCTGCTGTCAGGTGGCTCCCTGTTATAAACTGTATGTGCAGATTGGCATCTGTCCAAGTGAGCCAGCTACAAGTTTATCCTGCAGCCTGCACAAAGAGCAGGCAGTTGTAACATTGATGACATCAGCATTTAGCAGTCATAGCACAGGGCATCAGCACAAATACCATCTGGTATTTTTCACCTGACTGGGACCAGAGTTCACACAGTGGACAGGCTCTGTGGGCAGGTCAGGCTGACATCAGACAGCTTGGACTGCAAACCAGATAGTATCATATGGAACTTGCCAGGGTCCGTCTTGTCAAAACTGATGCCTTTTGCTGGTAAGCCAGGCAGCCCATTAGTGCCTGGTGTTTCCAAGTAAAGAAACATTTTATCCAATCTGTAACATTTTTATTTTATGTAATGTACAAAGTTACCTAGTTTTTTTCTTCACCTAATTTGTCAGTCAGCTGAGGTTATGGTATGGTTCTAAATCCGTCATATCATCTGTCATTAACAGTTTAACATTTTTTGCCTTCTTGTCAAAAACCGTTGGCCAGATTCACCTCAAACTGGGTGGGAATGTACTTTGGGTGGGTCTCTACCAAGGTTGTTCAAATAGTCACTCTGCAGTAATTTTTTTTTTATATATATTTTTTATGAATTTTTAGCTCAGCTGACTTACTAGTCAGGCTGAGCTTTTAGGAGGCCGAGTCGTCTGTCATCTGTCGTCCGTCCGTATATCCCAAAGAATTAATATTTAATCTGGAAAATGAAAGTGATACAAAAGCTACTTTCCTTGATCTGGATATAGAAATAAATAACCAGTATGTAACAAATAGATTTGACAAGAGAGACCAGTTCAAATTTGATATTATCTCATACCCTGATCTGACAGGAAACATTCCAGAGAAACAAGCATATGGAGTTTGTATCGAACAAGTGATACCTATTGCTAGAAACCCCACACTTTTTAGCAATATTGTCAATAGAGTCAGAACTTTGTTGCAAAAACTACAACACAAAGGTTATAAAAAACAACATCTACACAATACTCTGTTGAAATATTTCCAGAGATATGACCAAATACCTAAGAAATACAATGCTAACTCAAGAACATTAGTCAAACTATGTCAGGATGCAGGTTGAAATGACAAAGTGTAATTCTCAAAGTGTTTAGAGTGGTAAGAGGGAAAGTACCCAGGGTAAAGTATACTTAACCCACCCAGAGAATTTTCGCTAGTCATTCTTAAAGGCCCTTTTACAAAACCTCTTTCTCCCGCGGAAGAATGACCTTGGCCTGGGACAGGGATACACAGGTGCACTGAACCAGCCCTTCATCAAAGTGCTAAATAAACTATGTGGTCAACTGGTGAGGCTGTCCCTGTCCCAGGCTAAGGTTATTCTCCCACGGGAGAAAGGGGTTTTGTAAAAGGGACTTTAAGTCGGAAAACCATGATCATACTCACTTTTCGCAGGATTTCTTTCTTTTCATTCTTCATCCAGTATAGTGGAAGAGGTGGCTTCCAGCTAATACCTTAATTAATTAGTACACTTTACCTCATAACACCTCTAGCCAACTTTATGGTGCTAAAAATTGTATTACTATTTACCTGTTTATACCAGTGTCGGTATGGTGGAATAGTGTATGAAGCTTCTGAGTTTCAAAGGAGACGTCTGTTCACAATTAAATTTTCGACTTTTCCAAAACTGTCAGTCAGATTCACTTCAAATTTGATAGCAATGTACCTTGGGTGGGTCCCTACCAACTTTCTTCCACTGATCATGCTCCAGTGATTTTTGCATTTTTTAGCTCAGCTGACTGACTACTCAGGTTGAGCTTTTAGGACGCCGAGTCACCGGTCGTCCATCAGTCCACACATCACAAATAAGTGAATTTGTGAGGAGAATAAGAATATTGATGAAAAAACTATGCCACAAAACCTATGACACCAAACAACTATATAAGACTCTGTTGAAATTTGCCATAGATATGGAACAAAAGTGGCAAAATGCAAAACTCATTCCAAGACACCAATAGATTATATTAATCTATAGATTTAGGTAGGGCTAACATAGAAGTGGTGGTAGGGCGATAGTTGGTATACTGTAAAGTTAACTTAAACCCACGTAGAGATTTTCTCTAGTCTGTCTTTGGAAGGGGGGCAAATCTTAAAAAATCTCTTCTCCGAAACCACTTACCCAATTGCTTTGATATTCCACAGGAACACTTTTAGGGATTCCTACTTCATAATTTGTTCATCAGGTGATACTACAGTTCTTTTCTATATTTTTATGAATTTTTTTGGTGTGGTTTTTTTTGCTATTTTCAACTTCTCCAGAACCATCACTCATTTTTAGCTGAAACTTGGTGGGTATGTTCCTTGTGGAAAGCTCAAACAAAGTTGTTCACGAGGTGGCACTGCTGTGGATGCCTGATTTTTAAGGATTTGTTTCAATTTGGGCACTTAACGGAAAATACACCTTTTTTGTGTTTTTGCTATCTTCTCCAGAACTGTCCCTCAGATTAAGCTGAAACTTTGTGGATATGTTCCTTGTGAAGAGATCAAAGTTGTTCACCAGGTGGCACTGTTGTGGATTTTTGTTTATAAATGATTTTTCAAGTTGGGTACTTATTGGTTAATTCACCTTTCCTATTGATTACTGTATAAGTCAATGGGCATTCTAATGCTAATTGACATTTTGGACTTCTCCACAGAAACTGTCAGTCACATTTATCTTCAAACTTGGTGGCAATGGATATTTATATATATATTTTGGAGTGGGGGTGGGGGTGGGAGTGGGGGAAGTCTTTAAAAATGTTTTGATAGAAAAGTCTAACATGGAAATTTCTTGTAAAGGTTATAATTTCAATAATTTTTGGCCAGATTAGTGTCAAACTTGGTAGGGGTGTACCTTTGATGAATGTCTATTTTTTTTTTTTTTTTTTTGTCATGTCCGAAGCTCACAGAACCACAATTGTGATGAATATCTAGGTCAGGTGGGCATGGGCTGTTCACACAGCCCTCTTGTTCTTTTTTTTTTTTTTGGATGGGGGGTAGGTAAAATCTGAAAAGATCTGCAAAATCGCCTAGCCAATTGCATAGGGACACTTTTAGAGACCTGTAGACCTTAATTTGTTCAACAGGTGATTCTGGGATTATTTTGTGCTTTTTAGTTCTGCTGACCAAAGGTCGCAGAGCATGCAACTGCTCATGTCTGTCTGTATGTTTGTCCATCAGTCCGTAAACTTTTGATTGTTAGCACCATACTGTGCACAATTTTCAAATTGACCTACTATATAACTTTCAGGACTTATAGGGTGTATGAAAATCTAGGTCAACTTTGATATTGGTGGTGCCACCTACAGTATTATGTATACGGATTGAAATGTGAAAATCTTGTGAACGCTTGATATAGCATCTTTAATTTTGGGTGGATCTTCATGAAATGTGGTCAGAATATAGTGGATATCAAAGTGTAAGTTGTTTATAATACAAGTAGTGCCACCTATAATTGGACAGAAATTAGGAGACAAAATGTGTTTTACAATAGAAAGGTTTAAGATATAAAGGCCTCTGCTTAATTTGTTCACGGTAGGTGCTGGGCAGTAGCAATTAATAGAAACTCTTTTGTTCAGGGCAGACACATACACGTAAATGGAATGTTGAAGCCCAGACAGACAGTGAGTGTGTGTGTTTTGACTTTTTTGTGCACATTTGTCTAGTCACTGTAGCCCATGATCAGGTGTGGTGATGGAAGGTTGCATGATGTCAATAGCTTGTTACCAATTCTCATGTTGTTGTATTTTATAAGCCTGTGTCAAAATTTAATGAAATTCATACATTTTTATCCATCAGACTTTCAAAGGGCAGTTCAGCACAGGACCATCATGATCCTCTCGTGGAATTTATGAAGTTTTAGCTTGGCAGTTCACTTATTAACTTGAAAACTGTATAAGCTAGGACTTTGATATTGAACTTGGTGGTTGTCCATTCTGTGGGTCAGAGCAAGTTGGTTTGTAAGTAACATATTGACCTCATTACCAAGGTGACAGGGTTATTTTTATGAAGTTGTACAGTTGATAACTTGAAATCTATTTCACCTAAAACTTTGATATTACACATGATCATGGAATGTGAGAAAGTCAGAGCTGGGAGGTTTACGTGTGACCTTGAGATCATTCCCAAGGTCTTAGATCGTCGTTGTCATCGGCGTCGGTGTTGTCATCATCGTCATCATCACCACCACCACCACCACCACCACCACCACCATCATCACCACCACCACCACCACCACCACCACCACCACCACCACCACCACCATCATCATCATCGCCATCATCATCATCATCATCATCAGAGCACAGGACCATCATGGTCCTCCAGTTGGTGATGTCCATCAGATGATATGTAAGCAGAGCATTAACTAGGCCAGTGATCCTCTTTTTGTGTTTTGTAGTGTTGTATTGTGCTGTTTTCTTGAGCAGTATGTCTTAACAGTCACAAAACACAGTTTGAATAGGAATTCTAGAGGAGTGTCACAGAACATATCCTAGGTCAGCAGCAAACAGCTTCACATTCAACCTGCATGGTACCCAGGAAAAACTGTTGACTCAGTGGCAGTCCCAGGGAGACACTGTTAAGGTTTCATTCTACACGGTCATGGACTGGACAATCTAAGTGCTGGCAGTACATGTATATTCTTAGTATTAGATCTAATTACTGGCAAATTCATAAAATCTGACAGGAGTTACTGGGAAAATCAGGCACAGATAGACCTGGGAAGCCTGTAGAAGGTCCAGAGGATTGGATGGTCCAGGTGATAATCACATTCATTGCCCTTGTCTCTTCGCAGATAGAAAACAGTCCATTCTGTCAGCATATAGTACCTGCAGCCCTGGAGGAAGCCTGGTGACCAAAAGTGGTGATGTTAAGGGGCTACAACACTTTACAATAAAATCATAAAATGCCAGCTTTTGTGAAACATCTTATTGTGTATTCTTTAATTTATATTTGAACCCATAAAAGCTATATTTTTTATGAAAGTAGACATCTTGATGAGTGTTTACCTATTAACATCTCCTGTAACTGTTTGGTCATTAAATATAATTAGTTTTTAAAGTATTTCATTTTCCATATTTTAAGTAGAAACTAAAAATCAGCTCTAACACATTTCCCGATAAACATCTGGTTTTGATCAAAATTGACATAGCATATTATTGGCTACAAAATTCAACTTTTTCATCAAGGGTTTTGTTTAAATTTTAAAACTTTTTAAATTTTATTTATAATTGTTAAAAAATTCAATGATCTTTAAAATCTGAGATACAGTTTTTTAGAAACAAGGACTAGATGTAATTTCATATTACAAGGTAACTTGTATGTTAATTTTGAACATGCTATTTTTCATGTAAATTTTGCAATTTTTAATGAAATAAAATTTAAGAAATTGAAGTAGTTAAACCTGAAATCAAATAGTAAATTTACATTTGGACAAGTTTGTTTTCTTTCAGAAAGTACATTGTATACACTTTTGATAGTCTTGCATGAAAAACAAAGGAAATAATTACATATTTGTACATGACAGGCACAAAGTGTGCTGGCCCTTTAAACTGGCTGGATTATTTCCCCTGCCACCGAAAGTGGTATAGAGGGACATAGGAATAGTACGGATAGGGGCTAGCTGTCAGTCTGTCTGTCCATCGTGACTGCAAGGGGTCCATCTGTCTGGTGGTCTGTAGCCCATAAACTGTTTCTGGTAGAATCATAAAATTTACACTGCATTAGTAACATGTGAAGGGCATGTGGCTCGTGCCTTCTTGTTGACCTTGACCTCTTTCCAAGGTCATAGGGCTCCTAAAGGTGTATTTTACAGCATACTTTTGGTTCCATATTTCAAGTGCTATCAAAGCTCGGCTTTCATTTTTGTACCAAATAATCATTCCATGAAAGTTTTTATGTCTGCCTTATTTTGGATGACTTTGATATAATATCAAGGTCATGGTGACCCAATACATATTTATTTCAGGCAGTTAGTATCATGGCACCTTTCAAAGCACATATAACTGGTTGCAGTAGGATGATCCTAAGCATGATTGTCTGGTTGCAGTAGGATGATCCTAACCATGATGGTCTGGTTGCAGTAGGATGATCCTAACCATGATGGTCTGGTTGCAGTAGGATGATCCTAACCAGACTGGTGCCTCTACATGTACCTTGTCAGAGGCTAGGGGCCTTTGTCATATTTTGGGTAGAAAATAATACAATACATGTGCTTTGAACTAATAATCCCCATCACGGTGCTGGGCAACATGATTCACTCAGGTTTCTACTATGAAAATGTGCTGCCTTCTTGTTCTGTGCACCTTGGTATTTTTGGTCAACTAACTTTTTCACTTTCTGAGTTTAATTCATATTATATTAGTTCCAAAGTATGTGCACTAATATTTAAAACTCATCCTAATATTAGATGAGCTAAGACAAGGGCTAGTGGCTGCAATGGAAGAGGTTTAGAGTTCTACCGGTTTCGTACTTGTGTACTCGTCAGGAACTGAAGGTTTAACCGTTTTGGGGCCCGTATTTATAGGCGCGCGTAAATATGCGTCATCATGTCATACACATGAATTGTTATGTCATCCTATTATTAAGTGTTGTAATGTCACACCTTAGTTGTCATGATGTGGCGGAGGGACATCAGTCCTTTGGATCATCTTGTTTCTTAGAAAGTCATGTAAGGGGTTAAAGTGTGTGATGGAACTTCAACCTTGAAGCTGGTCTAAAGGGACTAATACAGGTTTGAGGATTGATATACCCAGTGGTCATCTTCCAGCAGTTGTGGTCATGTAAAGCAGTTAGGGCTGGACTTAATCAAAGCTCCTGGCCTCTGCCTGTGGACTCTCACCACATAAATTACAATTAATGATGTGTGGAATTGAGATGGAAACTACCAGGGTCTTATAATAACAGTGATGATGGGGGCACATAATGGGGGCCACCTAACAGGCCCTGAATGGTATGACCTCTTGCTGACCACTGCCTCACCCCTTCTGAACATATGGCCCCCCAGGGAAGCAGTTGTTGGAGTGAGACACCAGGCTGCTCAGCGTGTAGCTGTAACATGTAACCTGGTTAGCTTGCCTATTACCTACAGGTTCATTATGCTGGGAGATCAGTGTAGAATCCTGGCTTTGGGGGAAATGGACAGCTTCACCACTTGACCTGGATCTTGTTCATGTCAATGTTTCTGTCTCATTTCTTTGCCTTAATTCTACAAATATCATTCCCCTGTTTCCTGTCAATGCTAGCGGCCGTATTCATAAAAACTAGCTCGGGTCAGTTTTGGAAAATTCAACATAGTTCAATTTTCAAGCTGGAATAAGTTGATTTTCAGTTTGAAGTTTCACATTATTCACCAACAACACGAAATCATCTCAGGCAAGAAGACAGCCAGTTATATGTTGAGTATAAGCCGCCTTCGCGTGTGTTTCACTGCATTACAGGAACATGATGTGACATGCACATGATCATATTCCATACTTGTCACATGGCTGGGTGTGAGAGAAAGACGTAACCAAGCACTTCAATAGCCTCTTACACTAATTATTATGTAATTATTATCACCACCACCACCATTAGGCCTATCCTGGCATCAGTGTCGGCTTACAGACACATTTAATATGACAGACTAGGAAAAAGCAATGCACAGAGTCACTTCTGATTATCATTTACGAAAATAAAAGTAACCATATTGTCAAGATCACATTTTCATTTCTCTCCATGAAATGATGGAGTTGTTTTGGCCCAGTACAGTTTGATAAGGCCCTATCATTATAGTTGTCTTGTACACTCTATATCTAAAGTAGGTTGCACACCTAGAACATTTTAATGTTGTCAGTATATCATATTTGTCATGTATATCTGAAGTTGGTGTATATATATATATATATACATGTATATATATATAGATATCACCAGCACAAAATGGTTACATGTCCCTACAATAGTAGGCCTACCAGTAGCAATGTATAAGTTGAACTGTCAACCACAGTTATCTGTGTTGTATGTATGTATGTATGTATGTATGTATGTATGTATGTATGTATGTATGTATGTATGTATGTAGGCTGTGTAAGTAGGCGTGTGTATGTACTTGTCTTTGTAGAATAAACCTTTGTCCAATGAACAGATATAGATTTTTGTAAATGAGATTTCTTCACAGGAAGATCCTGAAAGCAAAAAAAAATGACATGCACGATTTATAATGGAAAGTTTGGTGCTGGCCTACCACAGTATCCTTTATCTCAGTGTTTTGTGAAGTGGTGATAACTGAGCATATACATGTAATCACATCTTTTCAGTGGCAGCCAACTTATAAATATTAACACAAAATTGAATAAATTGAGCCAATGTGTCAAGGAGAGGACAACTCAGTGTCAACCCTGAAGACAGCAATAGTGCAATAATGTACAATTCATTTTGGCACTAAATGGTCAGCTGAAATGGAATCGCATAGGTCTGTGGGTCCTCACAGACTCTCGCCCTGCAAACAGCTGCTGACTTTGTGTACTTCTTGTATTTTGTAGGCCTATTCATTTGGTAGTCTTATGCATAAAATAGGCCTGTAATTATGATGGATTTTGTATGAAGTGTGTGTGTGTGTGTGTGTGTGTGTGTGCGTGCCTGCCTGCCTGCGGACGTGCGCGCGCGTGCGTGCGTGCGTGCATGTGTGCGTGTGTGTGTGTTAAACACCTATGAGACATTGCCTATAGGCTCTCTTGTGATGTTGTTAATTTTGACTTTGAAAAGTCAAATGTATTGGTTTTCTATCTTGGTAATGGTGGATCATGTCACTTTTTATCTAAAAATGATGACATTAACACTGTGTGTGAGTGAATGAACATACAGTGATGATAATCTTACAGAAATGTGATCTTGATATTATTTTAAAGATCACAGGACCACTTCAGAGTCTGTATGCAAAGTCAGCTGAGCGGAGGACTGTCACAGTCCTCTAGTTTAAAGATTGTTCAATTCCAAAAATTTTCACTGTAATTTATTTCTGAATATTTCAGTCATAATTCTTGAATGTATAATTATGATTTCTGAATTTGTGTGTTTAATTACTATCAGAGTTGTCAGGCATGCACATGAGTCTCAGACAGTTGGGTCACCAAAATTTATTCACTTTATGTGCTGTTGCCCATAGCTCACAGAGCGTGATCAGTCATGTCCATCTTTGCATCATCCATCTGTCTGTAAAGAGTTGCTTGCCTGAGCACAATAACGCCTACAATTTTTTTTCTTGAAATTTTTGGATGTGTTCTATAAATAAAAATCTTAAGTTTCTTTCATTGTTGATCGTGCCACCAGGTGAATTACATAATATGGAGGCCAAAAAAATTTTTAAAAAATTGAAAACAGCCTGGTGCGTTTTATTTTCAATGGAACTTTCTTAATTTGGTGGAAATATCCTAGAGGCTAACATGTAATTGCAAAAGAATACTAGCACATGTCCCACCTGTAGGTGAACAGAAAAGATGGGTTAATAACTGAATAATTTCATGAAATTCATTATCTTGAGTAATTACAAGGCTAATTTTACCACATGTACAACAAATGTGTATCATGTTTGGAAGTACAGTGGTACCTCTTTTGAGAGACCGCCCCTACGGCTGGTCAAAATGCGGTCTCTCAAAACAGGTGGTCTTTTTTTCATTAGAGGTACAACAACATGGAAAAGATAGCACAGTGTTCTGAGAGAGCGGTCTTAAAAAGATGTGCGGTCCCTCATTAGAGGGGTCTCTCAAGAGAGGTACCACTGTATAATGTTATATGATATGAGTGACCTTGAGTTTCTTTCTCAAGGTCACTGAGATACATTTCAGGAAATGACTTCTTGGTGATTGTCATCATTTTTGCGATGGTTACAGGAATATTATACAGACAAAAGTTTCAGATGTTTGGAGTCATGGTGCCCTCAATCATAGTACTAATTGGAACTATCATCATATATATCAAAAACACATCAAATTCATTATTGCACTAATAAGTTGAGATTGAATTACAAAACTTAAACCAAATGTGCATTGGGCCAATGATCACATTTTGTAAAATTATAGGTGACCTTGACTTGTATTTCAAAGTCTTTAAGCACTCAGTAAAGACAATAAACTAAACATTTTGAGAAAGAATAAAGCAAACGATACCAAATGTTCGATAAATATTTATCATATGTGGAAGTTTGGTTTTGCATGATGTGGATGATCTTGACCCACTTTCTCAAGGGCACAAAGGGACTGCATTTCAGGATTTTTTTATGGTCAGTATATGTAAATTTGTGTGCATATATCCATGTACCATTTCAGGAACATCATACACACACAAATCTGTGACCTGGAATCATGTTAGCACCTCTGGTGGCATTAATTGGAACAAGTCATGGGTATCAAAAACACATTCATTATTTTGATGATACATTGACATAAAAATACAGAATTTGCACCCAATATGCATTAGGCCAGTGGTCAAAATTTATAATATGTCATGTGACCTTAACCCATTTTTCAAGGTCATTAAGCACCTAATTAAGTAAATGACACTAAATACAAAATATTGATAAAGAATAAGGCTAATGATACCAAATGTACCAGAAATGTGAATTTTGTAAATTTGATATTGCACTGTGTGGATGATCTGACCCACTTGCTCTACATGTAGGTAATGGAGGAAATACAATTTAAGAAAGGAATTTTTGGGATGATCTTCAGATGTCATATCAGTGGCCTCTTCTCTTATTCCTGATGCACACTTATTCTCTACAAATAAATATAGTAGGATCTTACTACATGTAGTAAGATCTCTGTGTAATAAGACCACTCTCTCCATTACAACCACCTTGTCAACACCTATTTGTTTATATCTACTATTATTATTATTATTATTATTATTATTATTATTATTATTATTATTATTATTATTATTATTATTATTATCATTATTATTATTATTGTTTTTATTATTATTATTATTATTAATATTATTACTATTATTATCATTATTATTATCATTATCATTATCATTACATGTATTATTGTTTGGTTTCACATTCAGACCACTTCCTTTATATGAAATGATTTCTTCAGTGCCGTACATGTACTACAAGTGGAGTGATTCTAGTGTAATGTGTTTAAGGGTGGGCATCAGAAACAATGAGCCCCAGTAAAATTCCATATTGACCGGTGTTGACTGAAGCATTTCATTCTGAGGGGGCAAAGGTCATGACATTGCTGACCAAAGAAAATCCATTGGTGACTGTGTGAGGAGGAGCTGTGGCCAGCAGGTCACTTAATTCAATAGGGCAGCAGCATTACAGGTAGCATCAATATAATCCTGTGCAACATAAATACACATTATTAGAACAAGAAAATGTCCATTAGGTCCTCATGCCAGCAGTTCCCCTCTGCTATCTCGATAATCCGACGGCAAGTAACACAACAATAACATTGACTGATGGGGAGGCATCAGCCAGAATTATGTCCAACCTGCTTAGAAGTTGCTCAGTGCAAAGGCTAAATATGATTGACTTTTGCTATAGCAGCTCTGAATGCTTGCCAAAGTGGAACCCGGGGTACTCTACCCTCCTTTGTGCAACACAACAGCCAGAAATCAAGACTGTTTCTTCCAGGGCAAGATTTGTATATTAAATTTGACCCACTCAAAGATGAGATATGTGGATGATGAGTTATAGTGAATGAGTATCTGGTCTGATTTAGAACCATGAAATGAAATGAAAAATCAGAAGAAATGAGTACATAATTGTGCAGTGTGTGAAGTTGCCTGCCATCTCTTATGAAGTATGGTGTACGTGGCGCTACACATTGGTTTAACACTTGCTCGTCTGCTATGACAGGTTGGATCTTTCCTTCAAACTGTACTCTGCTGTTACTAAATTGCTTGTTCTGACACATTTTTAGCTCTGATAACCCATTGCAGAGCTCATACTGTCACTCCTGTCTGTTGGTCCATCTGTAAACATTTGCTGGTCATGATAGCATCTACAATTTTTAAATTAGTCCCTTGAAATGTTTTGGACATATTGCATGGATAAAAATCTAGGTTCCTTTCATTATTAGTGGCACTACCTGGTGGATTACAGTGGTCCCTGTCTTAAGAGACCACTCCAATGAGAGACAAATTGTCTTGAAAGACCACTTTATAACTTTTTTTGCGTAGTACTTTTAATACCTCCTATAAAGATCATCTGTTATGAGAGACCACAATTTGCTCATCCATAGGAGTGGTCTTTCAAGAAAAGTTTCACTGTACATAGTACAGGGGCCAAAAAGTGAACAAATTGAAAATGCTCTGGTACGTGTCTTTAATTTTCAATGGATCCTTTATGAAATTTGGTGGAAATATTCTGGAGGCGATCATGTATAATCTGAGCAATACTAGTGGTGCCATCTGTAGGTGTACAGGAATTATGACTTATTTTATAAAATTTATGAAATTCATTATCTTGAGAAGCTGTAAGACTTACGTTCACCAAATGTACAGCAAAATGTGTGTTGTGCTGAAGTTGAATGATACGGATGACCTTGACCTACTTCAAGAGGGAATATGTATCGGGACATGGTTTTCTTGTGATGGTCATTACATCTGAGTTTTTGGACACACATCCATATACAACGTACGAAGACAAGCACAAAGGTCTCTGAGATATAGGGTCCTTGTGGCACCACTGGTAGTAATTATTGGAACTAACATCATCAGGTATAAAAAAAACATTAAATTCATTATTGTAATAAAAAATTGAAACAGAAATACAAAATATACACCAAATATGCATCAGACCAATGGCAAATTTTGGGTGACCTTGACCCATTTTTCAAGTTCATTAAGGACTTACTAAAGGACACCAAATTCAGTATTTTGTGAAACAATATGAAGTTTGCTTAAAAAATATGTCATTAACTTTGATAGAAAAGTCATCAACTGGAAATTCCCTGGTAGTAAACAGTATGAAATCACAGGCATGTTAATATTATTTTCCAACAAGTCCAAGTTCAAGTTATAGTCTAGCTTACCCTTATTTGACTGTAATGTAATCTGTCCTTCCACTTTACAAATTTCGAAGGACTTTTTCAAAGAAAATTATAAGGATTATTAATTGTTCTATGTTTAATGCTCATACAGACCCTATCTTCAAAATCTGAAATTTTTAAATTTGGGCACATAAATGTGTTTAGCAGGTGTGTTTATGTTTAAAATGGTCAATAATATTTTGCCCAGTATCTTCAGTAATTTATTTCAATTTCATGTACAATGTTTACTCTTATTCTAGCAGACAAAAATGTAATTTATTTATACCTAAGTACCCAACAGATTTCTGTACATTTGCTATTAAATACCATATGGACCTACTGTTTGGAACACAATTTCCATGCCAGTGCCAGGTCTGCCCTCATTATACTCATTGTAAAGGCAGCTGACAGATCATTGATTATATAGAATTAGCTAATATATATTTTTTTCATTTCTCTCCTCCCACTTTTTTTTTAATGCTTTCATGTTTTTTTTCTATGGTAAGATTTTTTATTAATCTTTTTTTCGTCATTCCCCCCCCCCCCCCCCCAGCCGAAAATTTCGGCAAGTTTGTCCACTTTCAGAAAGATCAAACATATTTTGCCTTTGCATGTAAGAAAGATCTGCTACTCTGCATACATCCTTCCCTTGTTTGATTATTGTTGTACCATGTGGGGAAATGCCAGTGAGCCATTACATGTATTTGCCCAAATCAAAAGATTACATAAAAAGAGTGCTGTACTACTGGTATGAAATGTCCAGTGCTAGTGCCTGAGTTACAAATAAGCTCCAAAGAAACTGAATTGGCTGACACTTGAGGAAAGAATCAAATATTGTACTGTGATAATTATGTACAAGTCTCTGAACAAAATGGCACCCACTTGTATGCAGAAAATATTTGTACACATTAAGGATAAACACTGCGTGAATTCAAGAGCTGCCACCAGCAACAATTTGTATGTAGCTAAGCCAAGGACTAATTTCATGAAAAACAGTTTTAGTTACTCAGGAGCAGTACAGTGGAACAATGTGCCAACCCATATTAGAGAGTCTCCTTGTCTTTCAATGTTTAAAAAGAGTTACATGTCATATCTGGTGTCATCAAAATTGGACAGATCTCATTGATGATATTGTGTATACCAGTATAACTTGTTTTTGATGGGAACATTTATTTCTTAAGTTTGAAAACCTTTCCTTTGTGTATTGTAGCAAACATTTTCGGTTGTACTTATGAGGGCCTCAGGGGAGATTAGTAATGATTCACTAACTGAGATACCCCCTTGAAATAAAGTTATATATATATATATAGTCACAAGAAATAACAGAAGAGAAATGAACCATTTATTAGATACATCTTTCATACATGATATGTTACAAGTAGCAAATAATTTACATAAGCTTGAATAGTTTTCCTTCCACATAACAGTACTCCCTTTACTGGACTCCAACTTTTCATATGGGACAGCAAAACAAATAACCTGTGAATATCTAATCTTTACCGGCAATTAAAACCAATATAATCAATATTATATAGCCCATATTAAACATAGGCATGACGTCACAATTGACATTGAAAACTTCTCACAGTGGGCCTCTGTTTTCCTTAATCATCCATCTTCCATCACATGCATCATTATTAATACATATTAATAAACAACTTCATGGACCCTCTGGTCTCCTTCTGTACCTCACCCACCCCCCGGTCAAAACATGTTGGGGGGGGGGGGGGGGAAGGCACCCATCATTCTCATGTCAGGACATTTAATAAATTATTGAAATATCTATTTGATAATTTTTAGCTCAGCTGACTTGTCAGTAGCTGAGCTTATCTGATGGTCCTTCGTCTGTTGTCATCCATCATCAACAATTGACTTCTCCAAAACTGTATGCCAGATTCACTTCAAACTTGGTGGCAGTGTACCTTGTGTGGGTCCCTACCAAGTTTGCTCTAATGGTCACACTCCATTGATTTTTAGATTTTTTTTTTTTTTTTTTTCTTTTTGGGGGCAAATCTCACCTGATTGCTTTGATATCACACAGGAACACTGCTAGGGACTCCTAGTTCTTAATTTGTTCACCAGATGGTGATGTGATTTTTTCCAATTTTTTATGATTTTTTTGTGTGTTATTGCTTTGACTTCTTCTCCAGAACTGGCACTAAGATTAAGCGGAACTTGGTGGATATGTTCTTTGCTGGAGGGTCAAACAAAAGGGTTCATTTTTCTGATTTTTCACAATTTTTTTAATTTGAGTAGTTGCCAGTAAATACACCTTTCCTATTGATTACTATGTAAGTCAATGGGCAATCTAATGCTAATTCACATTTTGAACTTCTCCAAAATCGTCATTCAGATTGACGTCAAACTTGGTGGCAATATAATATACATAATATACCTTGGGTGGGTCTCTACTAAATTTGTTCAAATGGTTACCGTTCAGCGATTTTTGTATTTTTAATGATTTTTTTTTTGTTCTTTTGGGGGGCAAATCCTAAAAAATATTCTCTAAAACCACTCTCCCAATTGCTTTGAAATCATACAGGAACACTCCTAGTTCTTAATTTGTTCACCAGGTGGTGCTGTGGTTTTATAAAAAAAAAATAATTTTTTGTGTGTGTTTGCTATTTTTGACTTCTTCTTCAGGACTATCATTCAGACTAAGCTGAAACTTGGTGGATATGTTTCTTGTGGAAGGGTCAAACAAAGTTGTACACTAGGTGGCACTGCTGTGGATTCCTGATTTTTAACGATTATTTCAAATCATGTTCTTATTGGTAAATGCACCTTTCCTTTTGATTACTATGTAAGTCAGTGGGCATTCTAATGCTTATTCACATTTTCGACTTCGCCCAAACCGTCATCCATTTTTAACTATGTCTGTCCTATATGTAGATTATCTTCCAATGCTGTCTTTTTTATGTGCTTGCAGGTGAGTTACATTTCATCTATAAAGGTAACTTCTGGCTGGTAAGTGGTTTAAGGTTTATGTGGTCAACAGCTATATAAAGACAGTGTATTTTCATGGTGCAGTAGCCTGGTCTGGACCCTGCACAAATATGTCATGAAAATCTTTCAGACATTTAGAAAAGCATGTAGGATTTGATGTTTAATTGTACATGCAGTGACACCACCACCACCACCACCCCCTTCACAAGGGGAACCAAATGCAGTCACTTAGTGGCTTGGTTAAAGGGATGGCCTCTCTAGTAGAGCAAGATATAACTAATTAAGGTCCACTCCATAATATCTGCAGCAGAACCTTCCGCTGGGAAGGGGTGGCTGATAGTGACAGGGTTCTTATCAGAGGTGGATTTCTGTACAAACATTGGATGATTTCATGATTAATCTTGAGTTTTTTTTCAACATGCTGCCACAGACAATGTTTTTTTTTCAGGTGGATTGATGCAAAACTGCAGGTTGAGATAGTAGATTTTAATGTGACTCCTGCAAATCAACTTTATGGACTTTGTAAGAACATTGATGTAAAACATCTATATCAGTTAATAGATTTTAAGAACATTGGTGTAAAACATTCAAATGAAGCTAATGAATTCAAGCATTGGTGTAGTGTATCCATGCAGATCAAGTTAAGGATTTTTTTAGCTCAGCTGACTTGTCAGTCAGCTGAGCTTATAGCCCAGGTCATTTAAATGGATTCCATCCTTGTTTTGAATCTCAGCCTCTGTATTCCAGAAACCCCTGTGTTTCCATACATAAATACCAGCGTAAGGTGCGACCTTTTCCACCAATGCTTGGTTAT
This sequence comes from Hermodice carunculata, assembly GCA_964020975.1. NCBI lineage: Eukaryota > Metazoa > Annelida > Polychaeta > Eunicida > Amphinomidae > Hermodice > Hermodice carunculata. The sequence goes on along the minus strand of CAXHWN010001131.1, from coordinate 1,719,051 downwards.
ACTTGACCACTATTTTGTTATACTCATTGTACGGGATCTTAGTACGTCTCAAAGACTGACAAATAGCAACCATCCGTACCCTGTAGCTTACCTGTAAATACCTTGCAATAGACACAAGTGATGATGCCACACTTTGTTTTAGTTCAGCGTATTGCACAAGTCACTACCTCCAATTTGTACGACTGCCCCGTCATATGAATTCTGTCCAACAACCTGATACAGATGACCTATTATGGTATGAGCATATGAACCCCCAAAGCCAAATATGTCCACCATTACTTCGGTTGGATCAAGCCCGAAGTTAGGCGTCACTTCGTCCATCCCACTTTCACAAGTAAAGTCCCTGAGGTGTCTCACATAGCTGTGTCCAAGAACTAGGACAGATTGTGTTGCCATAATTTTGGCCAGGGGATTTTCTCTACCTGACCCAAATTGAAAAACATGTACTGTTCACTCTACGTGGAAGCATCAGGCATACACTTAACATCCACATGATTTCCTAAGTACTTCTAAATTGCATATTTTAGTAGGGAATCACTAATAATTAATATATTGTCTGACTTGTCAGACATAGCAACATGAAAGCCTAGTGGAGGGAGGGTCTCAGCCTGTACTGTCAACACCGTGGCTACTGGGGTCAGTTTCATCATGGACCTACTATCTGAAGGACTGAGCACCAGTGACACTTCAAATGCTGGAGCTTTTGTTACGGCCACAGCGGGTGGGGGGTAATAAAACACACAGGCTTAAATTCTGTATTCGTGGCTGCTGGTCTGCCGAGCGTTGACAGGTGGGCCGAAGGTACGCTTCGGTAGTACATGTATTTCACCTATATAAATGATTCATTTTATTGCATTTTTCATGTTTCAAATTTTTTATTTTAATTTTTTTTTCTTGTTAGTCTACCCCACCATGGTCTACCACAGTAACATTAGTAGAATATCCATGACTCTATGGCTTGGGGATAATATGCATGTTACTGGCATTTACAGGCCCCTATTTAATACTGGGCTCAGAAATCAACAATCTGACCACTTTACGATTGCAAAATTTTCATATACGTCGGTACTGGCCATAAATTTGAACTGCACCAAAATCAACCTTTGTTTGTACACAATCGTTTTATGTAGACTTAAATTTCTGCACTAGACCGACATTTACGGAGAAAAGCGTCTAAAGCATATAAGGTTTGTTTTGAATGATCAATAGTGATGCCCCATAGAGACGGCAATCCCTTCATAAAATCCCTACTAATCATTGTAGAGCAAAAATTCGAATGCTGTTTTGCTTGTCTTGGTGGAATGGAAATGGCAAGGCCGCTTGCGCAATCTAATGCTCAGTGGGAAAGGCCCCTTATAGCATTGCACATCCAAGTTTTAAGTTCCGATCAAATGATGCCACGGGTTGCCAACCAGAATAGGCTTCCCCAATTAAGTGTGACTGCACCCCACTCAGGCAGTACCAGAGCCACGGCACAAAGGGCCCCGCTTATCACTTATCTGTTGCCGTGATCAGCGTAAAACAAAGGCGGATAAAAGACACTTTTTATTCATATAAGTGAGCTTAATGGGTTTTGCGCTACTGAGATACACCGTGCTCAGTCCTTCAGATAGTAGGTCCATGGTTTCATCTGCCTGGTCCTTGCTCAGGTCAAGCTTTGTTTTTATAGGGCTGTCATCAGAGTTGCCCTTGGCATCAGAGCTATAGTGTTCACTGGGTAGAGTCTCATCGCTGGTAGGTAGGTGTAATCTTGCAGGCTGAGCTGGCAACGGTAAACATGTGTCAACCTTGTCCAGGTTCACACAATCCTCTGTTGGAGAAGTTTCATGATCTACCTTCTCTATAGTAACAGCCTGTCTAACTGGGTTCACCTGTGTAAGTGTTTTGGTGAGAGCCCTGACCTCCTCACAGTCACTGCTCCATGTTGTCTGTGGGGGCTGGTCAAGCCCCATGCAGTGCCTCCAGCCTCTGCAGTAGCCTTGCAACCAGTTTTAGGACAAAGGCAAGAGTCTGCCTCAAAGCTTTCACCTCAGTCCACTTGTGTAAATGCTGTGCTCCTGCTGGTGGTACTCAGGGGGTTAGACTGGCAGGCTGAGTTACCTGACCCATCTGTCACAGGAGTGGACTGAGGGTGGCCTGGGCATACTTGAGGTGTTGATGAGGATTTACCCCACTCTCAGGCTGCTGCTTGTAGGGGTGCACACTGGGTCAGCAGATTGTGTGCAGCTTGGAGGTTTAGGCTTTGGGGACTCGGTAATAATTGGGTGAGAAGACTCTGATGCACAAGATTCTTCATATTCAGGCAAACTGGAGAAATCACTCAGATCTTGTGTCCCAATTCACTAACATTAGGAACCACAAATGTATGTTGTGTGATTTGCTTATAATACCTGTCCTGATACTGCTCATTGAAGAAAGATCGAGTCACCAAAACCCCAGAAAGTTTCTTAAATTCTTCTCTGCCCAAAGAAATTGTGAAATATTGACTGACCAACAGAGTTCGCTTTTTCCATAAGTCCATCCATGATATGTGTGTGAATAGTCCAGTAGATGTAGATTCAACAAGATGAAGATCCTCAATGCACAACAGGATCCGGGAACAGGATATCTCAGCTTACATGTATGTACAAGATAGTCCTATCTGCAGCCAGGAGTGTCTTCTTGCATATATCTGTATATAGTAGCTATCTTGGATGCTGCAACCACATGCTGATCTCACAGATGTGGTTCCAGTTGCTTGATCATCATATAGCTGCAAGATTCCACTCACCACACTGTCTCTTTGTGTGCTCTGAATGTTCATTGGTGCTTTCAAACACGCTGAAGATGTAACTCAAATCGTACACTATAAAATATTACAAATTATGTAGAGGTCAACAGGAGCTCACCCTGCAGGTACCTGGTGCTGGCACCCAACAAGTAGAGTTGTGAACTGATTGGGAAATTTCATAATTGATACTCTGGTTTTTGCCAGTTGTTCCAAATAAAACGGTTTTTAGATTAAGTATTGCAAGGGGTGTAATTTCAGTCTGGAGTTTGTCCCTTTGTGTAGCTTTCTTGCTACACTGGAAAAAGTAATGAAAGTAATCCTCGGCAGAATATCCACAAGCTCATAATGGTGACTGTCAAACCCATCTTGTGTAAGTCTGAATTCAATAGGGAGTTTAAGAAATTCAGTTGCGTGTACATGTACATTTACGTGAACAGATTTTCAACAAAGAATATATACTGAACCCCAATGAAAAGTATCCACATAAAAAAATTAACACATTAATTTTGTAAGTTACTAAGTACTGTGTGTGCATATATGCATGGTTTGGAGCCTACATCAGGGTCATTCAGGACAACTTTTTAACTTTTGCTGGGTTGTTACATAATGCATGTGACTTTTGTGCACCGAATATGGCTTCTGACCACCACTCCTATTGGATGGCTAAAATGACCTGATGTTTTCAGTGGCTTTAAAAAGGGATGTTCAGCCAAGAAAAAAGCCAGTGGTCTCAGGTGTGTTGAGGCGATCATGCCGCGTCTGAGCCAAGGTCAAAGACACCATGCTTTGGGGCTTGCAGAGGGTGGAGTCCCAATCACTCAAATCGCACAAAGAATGGGGTGTACTCGGCGCACCATCCAACGACTAATTGAACGGCAACAAGAAACTGGATCCGTAGATGATCGGCCTAGGCCTGGCCGAGAAAGAGTGACAACACCTGGCCAAGACCGTCACATCCGGCTGATGCACCTGCGAGACCGTTTCCGTACAGCAGCCCAAACAGCCCGTGAGACTCAAGGGGTGAATCACCGTCCTGTCAGTAGTTCTACTGTGGAGAGGCGACTGAGGAGCAGTGGCCTAACAGCCAGAAGACCTTACAGGGGTAACCTGCTGACCCAACCCAGAAGAGAAAGACGACTGCAGTGGTGTAGAGCACACTCCAGGTGGACTCGCCAGCAGTGGAATACCGTCCTTTTTACTGACGAGTCCCGTTTTTGTGTCAGCAGAGCAGATGGCAGAGAACGTGTGTGGCGCCGGACTGGGGAGAGATATGCAGATGCCTGTGTCCGTCAGGCAGATCGATGGGGTGGACCCTCTGTCATGGTGTGGGCAGGCATCAGCAACCGCTACCGGACACCCCTAGTGGTCATTCAAGGGATCCTCAATGCTAGGCGGTACATTGATGAGGTGCTGGAGCCGCACATGGTCCCATTTATGGAGCAGCATCAAGATCTGGCGATCTTTCAGCAGGACAATGCACGTGCACACTCTGCAAGATTAACAATGAACTTTCTCAATGAGAACAACATCAATGTCATGGAATGGCCAGCGTTCTCACCCGATCTCAGCCCTATTGAACATTTGTGGGATCAGTTAGGCCAAGGTATTCAACGGAGGACACCTAGGCCTACTACCCGAAACCAGCTGATCCAAGCTCTGCAGGAAGAATGGAATAATGTTCCCCAACACAGAATTCAAACCCTGGTCAGCAGTATGCGCCGCAGATGTATAGCATGTGTTGATGCTCGAGGTGGCCACATCCCATATTGAACAGAAAAATTTGTGTGACTTTCAATTAGGGCAGTTAATGACATTTTTTGCCTGTAAGTGACGTTAATGTCAGTAGAGCGTGACATTATTTTTACGCCAGAAAAGTGAATGCTTTGTTAAGTTCTAAGCACGTCTAGGTATGAAATGTTTCAAGTATAAACAATAAAATACTTCAAAATTGGCATGTGGATACTTTTCATTGGGGTTCAGTATAGAAAGCTCACTCAAGTATGGCGAGGGTATCCATTCATTGACGTGTGGCTGCTGATACACACATTTGCTCCTTAGTGCAAAATTGTGTGGTACCTTAATTTTGTTTTGGAGGTGCATATGAAATATTTTTTGTGTAGTACTGTCTAAAAATTTTGAAAACCTGTACATATTTTTGCAATCATTATTGTTCTTTTCTGTTGTTCTTTTCTTCTATTGTTCATTTCTTTTTGGGTAATTTAAGCTCACTATATAAATTGTAAACACCAGGCAAGAGCCTGACGGCTGTGGGAGATAAAACTGAAAAGCTTTTTCAGTGTATTTTGAAGAGAAAAGTTTGACACATTTCGCCTTATCAGAGGCTGATCAGGAACTGAAATAATGGTGGCCAGACACACACCTTTCCATACACAATGTCCTGGGAAATATCCTGTGACGTCGGGAGTTATCATCAAGTCCCACAAAATGTCACTCAGTGCAATAGCACTGTGACTAATCCACATGAAGAGGGATCAGTGATTTTCTTTAAAAACATGTGGGAAAGGTCACATGCTGGAAAGAAAAGGCGGGGGGGGGGGGGGGGGAAGGCAGGATTTCTCTTGGAGGAAAATTATTGGATGTATGGTCTCATCCATTAATTAAATATCAGTTGCATGAATAAAATTGGAATTAATTCTATGCAGGAGGGCATAATAAAGCTGATATCCATGAAAATTCATGGAAAAGAGGTTTTGGCTGCCATTCTGGCGAGATATAACTACATATCTGCCTTCTTCACATAGGGATGTCAGGGTGGGAAAGTAGACAAAAGAAATTTAAATTTTAGCATAAGACGGGGCAAGTTTGTCTATTTTCCCAGGATATTCAGACCAGAAGGTTCCATTGTACACATTTGGTGGATACAGAAATACTCTCTTTGTAGCCTGAGTGTTCTAGTTTTCTTCAGCTCAGGTGGGGTGGGGATGTGTTCCAGAACCTGGGCCTTGAGTGTGAGGCCCTGGTGATTTGGTCTGGCAAAATTTCTGCCTAGAAGTTTATTTACATCCCGTTTGTTGATGTAGTAGAAGTGTTCCGGCCCTCAGTCTGTTCATCGGTGGGCAATAAGTTTGGCCCACATATTGCTCGTGATAAGTTTCACAAGTGAGTAAGTAAACCAGATTGTTGTGTTTACAAGATCCGCCCCTGGATGTAGTGTAGGTACACCCAGTTTTGGTACTGAACACCCTGCCTGTGGTGTCCATTTTTTCACAGTATCTTGCAGTGTTCCTTAATTATCACTGGGAATTTGATCAGTGATACCCGTGACTGAAGCTTGAGTTCAGATTTTTGGATGCTTGCTTTTGAATTGAACCAAAGTATCTTTGAGATTCTCAGCACATCTGAATCCCATGTTGAGTTGTTTATTTTCGCAAATCGGAACATACTTGGAGGCTTGTATGATATTCCAATTTTGTGTGATGATATCCTTCAGAGGGGGTAAAGCTGGATTGTACCTCATGATGAGAGATAAATTGTCATCACTCTGATTGGATGTATCTGTGCCCTGTGCTGGGTGTAAAGAGATTGTCTGTCTAGAGCTCTGACTGCTGTCAGGCTTTTCTGTAATTGGTCACTAGGATGTCCTCTCATAGAGTAATACAAGAGGATTTTTTCGGTATTCATTTCAAAGTTGTTTGCAAAAATGCAAATTCTTTTAACCCTTAGCAACTGGCTTAAGGGGCTTGCTGTTTGCAGTGTTTCGGATGTGCCGAGCGATAATGTACATAGGTATGCATATCGGTTGGTTTTGTGTACAAGGTTGTGTACAGCTTGTTTGTGTCATCAAGGCGCACTAGCATGTCCAGAAACCTAATTTCCTTTCCACTGTGAGTGACAGTGAATTTGATGCTGGGATGTTCTCTGCTGAGGAAGTCAGCTAATTTCTTAAGACTATCTTTCTGTGTAAATTGAATGTGCTTTTATTATTTTACACCATCATTTGGTTAAAGTTGAATAAACTGTCCCTTAATGAAATGATAACAAAATTAATGATTTTCCATCAACCCCAAAGAAATATAACAATTGATACCTACTCTTCACATTGATTCAGTAATGATCAAATGTGTGAATGAATTTAATTTTCATGGCCTGCTGACAGATAAACATTTGTCATGGAATAGTCATATTCAAGAAATTGCATCCAAAATTTCTCAAACAATTGGTATCATGAACAAAGTGAAAAATTTTCTCCCAACACACATTCTTCAAACAGTTTACAAGGCTTTCATTCTTCCTAGATTTAATTATGGACTTCTAACATAGGGGCATAAACTTGAAAGACTAGTTAAACTTAGAAAAAGGTCATTCGAATCACAAACAGTAGTAAATATAATGCACATGCGGATCCTATTTTTATGTCGAGAAATACAACTCCTAACATTTTATTTTGAATTACAAAACGATCAACTCCCAGCCTACTTCTATCTTTTGCCGATTACACCAACTCTGCAAGTACATGACCGTTATACTTGGAGGGAACAACTTTATTTTACAACATATACTTCTCATGCATTTACCACAAAATGTTTGATACAGGAAATCTTTCATATTTGAATGCAACACCTGAACTTATTTTGGAGAAGGTACATATACTCGTAGGATTCTTGCTATATCAAAAGAAAATTTATACAAAACTAGGAATTGTGTATAATTTCGAACTGCTATATGTGTAATTGTTATTAGTATTGTATATGAATTTTTGTTGTGAACAATTAGTGTCTCTATATGATCACTTTTATTATTTTCATACTCTTATACAGGGTGGCACACATGATAGCAGTTTGTTAAAGGCATTAATGTGTGCTTCCCTGACCTACTCAGTCTTATCTATCTGCATTATTGTTTGAACTCATGCATTTACCATAAGATGTATCCACCGAAAAGTGCATACGCCACTATATCCCCAAAATACTCTCTGATACACCTTTACACATAACAGGAAAAATTCACACACACTCCTTCTCTGGATTCTCTAGATATGTTAAAACATATTATGTAAACCAATATTCTGAAACTTGCTCCATTGTTGACTGCTTCGTCTGTAATAACACTTCATAATCATTTCTGAAATCTTGTATATTAATGCCGGAGTTTTTTGTCTTTAATTTTCTTTGTATAGACCGGATCTCTGTTGAAACTAGGTGTAACATATAAGGCAACTTTTCCTAGGTGGCCCTTGTGGAAGCAGATGTTTACCATCCTTAGCAGGGTCATCCTGACTACAATTTATGTATGGTAATTCCATTCTCACTATTATCTATCTTGTTTTTTGTCATATATGTTTTTTGCGCAATTACCAAAATGTATACAATGTATTCTCTTCTATGTCGAATTAAATGAATCTGAATCTGAATCTGAATCATGCCTTCCAATTATATTCATGTATGTTTATTTTTGCAAGACTGTTTGATGGGTCGAATAAACACTCTCAAATCTTGAATCTTTACTTCCATTCCAGAAGTGCATATTTGATGTTCATTTTCTACTTCTAACACTAGAGAGTTACCAGACATTTTATCACTATTTGGACAGTGTGTGACGGTATGTAGACTGGCAGTCATATTTAACAGGCCTTCCTAATCAACCAGAGATGCCAACTGTCCCTCATCATCAGGGACAGTCCCTGAAATTAGCTGAAATTTTTACCAATCCATGGTGTTTGTCCCCAAACTAAGTATTTTCTTACATATGCTTTGTTAAATATGTTCTGTCCCTGATGTTCACATTTAAATGTTCCTGAAATGGCATTTTGAATTTTGGCATTTCTGATCAGCAAAATTAACCTCAAAGTATGAGGAATTTCTGCCAGAGTTTTGGAATATCCACATTATTGACGTAAGAGCAGAAAAGTACGCTTTCTTGCTCATAAGACAGATTACCACAAGAAGACTGGGTTCAATTTTGATTAAAAAATGGATACCATTTGCTCCAAAAGATTTCAAATATGTTGAAACTTCATTGTGTTATAAAGTGAAAAGAAGAAGGAGAAGGAGAACACATATCAGGGTCCATTCCACTGTAAATTTACAGGATATAATCAGGTTTTCAACAAATGTAAAGTTAATTGTGGAAATCCTACACAGAAACAGAGATGCAATCCAATATGCATGACGGACCTCCATTTCTGTTTGTTTACGTGATTGCAAATTAGGGATAGTTCGACATTATCATTTTTGAATTAGTACTTAGGGTACTAAATTTCATGACCCCCCCTCCCTCCCCCCAAATTAGTACTTTAAAAATGATGATTTCCCCCCCCCCCCCAAATCATAGCAAAATTGGACAAAACAGGCCAAAAATTGACCATCATTTTCCATATCCTGTGAAAGTGTACTGACCCATTTAACCCCCTCCCCCCTTGCGTACTGTAAGTACTAATTCAAAAATGATGAAAATGTTGAACCATCCCTTACCTCTGTCTTACTTTCAGACATTATCGTATTGTGTAACTTTGCACTGAAATGGACCCTCACATGTATCAGAAGTGTAGACAAGGTGAAAATTTGACAGGGAAATATGTTTTTAAAAATCAAGCTGTATGCGGAAAACACTCAGGTACGAGGCCATTTCTTTATTTCTGTCGATTACCCACACCCGTATTTGCACCTCATTCACACTGATTCGAGTAAAGATCTACCTTCTAATTTCAAGTGAGGAATAGATGTCTGTGATAACAGGCTATCACAGCATAACTGGAATATTTAGCGTGAATTGAAGTGCCACTGTGCGTTCCCCAACAGGGACGATTTGGAATTGGGATGAGTTGGTATTGGGACGACTTGACAATGGGACAAGGAATTGGTTACTGGACGACTTAGCACTGGGATGAGAAGATAGTATGGGGACGACTTGACATTGGGACAACCTTGTTTTGGGATGACTTGACTTGTTACAATATATTCACTGCAAGTAAATACACTCCCGGTGGCAGACAATAAGCCAAAGATATTTCCACCCTGTGTTATGTGACCCATGTAGCCAGTTTGATCTATAGGGTAATATTGAACCAATTTGCAATGGTGAAAAACACGTAGCTTAACCACCAATAGAAAAGAAAGAACTAGAGATTTGCAGTGACAAATGCCTCAGCAGGGCAGGGCAGTAGAAGTTGATATCTATTTATGGTGTTTACAAGCCAAAGGCTAAAGTCTGTTAAGCCATAAATATTTCCTTTGAGAAGAAAAAAAAGTCTTACTGGAATATGGGCAGTATTTTACTTTGTCCTGGAGGTAAAATGAACCAGCATGTTGCAGTATTATAGGAAGCATACCAATAGACGGTGCATGTACATGTAGTATTATACTGTAGTAAACTTCAGCTCTATTCAGTAAAAGTAAGCTATAGTGTAGTGTACAGCAATATTATTACAGTAAGGACTCTGTATACAGCAGTATTATAATAAGCCAAAGCTAGTAAATACATGTAATAGAATTATAGCAAATATAATCAAGTGTACAAGAGCATTAGAGTATGTATATATATATATATTGCTATATATATATATATATATATATATATATATATATATATATATATATATATATATATATATATATATATATATATATATATATAGCAATATAGGCCAGTAGTGTGCAGCAGTATTGCAGTAAGAAATGGCCAGCATACAGCAGTATAGCAAGTAAGCAAAAACCAGTACAGCGGCATTATAGTAAGCATATGTTCTGGGATGCAACAGTGTTACAGTGAGAATAGCTAGGTCATTATCACAGTAGTATTACAGTCAAATATTATGGTGGACCCTAAAACAAAGATGAAGAAGCTAACATTCAATAAACCACAGAAACTGTTTATTATGTCTGGGTGTCAACCCAGACATATTGTTTTTGTAGGAGTTCTTTATTCTTTCTTTATTTCTTAATACCTTTCTGCCACTTTTTGTGACGTAGTTTTCTCAGCCATTATACAAGTTACAACAATGAAATTTTACATACTATGAGAACCATAGCTGAAATTGTGCACCTGGTGTGGATTTATTGATATGTTATATATTATTGAAGTTATGGGTAACAAGTAAAAAAAAAAATCCTATGCAGCTATTGGCTGAAAAAACAATGGTAGTTGTATTAGCCGATCACATTGCATCAATTGACAAGATACCTGTTGCCTGGTTACTCTACCAGTACTGTTCAGCATATTGTACCTGATGACCCATGATTGATGGTCACAAAACAGTATTGGAGGGGTTTCAAAACAAGCTCCAATTGGCACCCAAACAGATTTGCTTGCAAATCTATCCATTCTAGTTTTCAAATGATCTTTTATCAATGTAAAGAAATGATCATTAATCACAGTAACAAAATAACATACATGTATTGGTCACATAGCAGTGACAAAGGCATGAACTTGGAGTATTCTACATCCAAATGACTTTAATAATACATTGGGGTCAGATACTATTCTGGATACTGATAAATAACTCACAAGCAAAAAGTAGCATCCAACGCAAATTATTTTTATTTTGAACTTGTAAGTAAGCATTTGTAAAACCTTTGTTCTTTAAGTCTTTAACTGATGATGCAACAATAATGTTCACAGAGGGCAGCACTGTCTACATCTTAGTGACATCAGGATACAAGCCTCACTGAGCCTCCAATAAAGTACTTAAGGTGTGAAAAGATCCTCAATAAAGTGGAGTAACCTCCCGTCCCCTGATGAAGGGCCACTCAGGGCCCGAAAAGCATTGGGGGAGGCTACCCTAGATTTTTCATATTTCACTAACAAATTTCTTGTCTTGATGTCTTTATTTCTTCAAGATTCTTAGATGTTGTTAGCCCTTCTTTTCACAATTGATAGTAGTATTACTGTAAGATATAGCCAGTATTACATTATATTACAGAAAGCACAAGCCAGCATACGGCAGGTTTATTTAGTCAAAATAAAAGCTGGTGTACAGTAGCATTACAGTCAGAATAAATCAGCATACCATACAGTATTGGACTAAGAGTAAACCAGCCCTGGTGCAAAGCAATGTTGCAATAAGAATAAGCCATTGTACAGCAGTATGGGAGTGAGAACAATCATGTTGTACAGCAGTATGGGAGTGAGAACAATCATGTGTACAGCAGTATGGGAGTGAGAACAATCATGTGTACAGCAGTATGGGAGTGAGAACAATCATGTGTACAGCTGTATGGGAGTGAGAACAATCATATGTACAGCAGTATGGGAGTGAGAACAATCATGTGTGCAGCAGTCTGGGAGTGAGAACAATCATGTGTACAGCAGCATGAGAGTGAGAACAATCATGTGTACAGCAGCATGGGAGTGAGAATAATCATGTGTACAGCAGTATGGGAGTGAGAACAATCATGTGTACAGCAGCATGGGAGTGAGAACAATCATGTGTACAGCAGTATGGGAGTGAGAACAATCATGTGTGCAGCAGTATGGGAGTGAGAACAATCATGTGTACAGCAGTATGGGAGTGAGAACAATCATGTGTACAGCAGTATGGGAGTGAGAACAATCATGTGTACAGCAGTATGGGAGTGAGAACAATCATGTGTACCGCAGTTTGGGAGTGAGAACAATCATGTGTACAGCAGTATGGGAGTGAGAACAATCATGTGTACAGCAGTATGGGAGTGAGAACAATCATGTGTACAGCAGTATGGGAGTGAGAACAATCATGTGTACCGCAGTATGGGAGTGAGAACAATCATGTGTACAGCAGTATGGGAGTGAGAACAATCATGTGTACAGCAGTTACATGGGAGTGAGAACAATCATGTGTACAGCAGTGTTGGAGAGAGAACAATCTCCGGTGTTGTGGACAATAACTTGCACAAATTTGTAGAGTCAAAAAAGGAATGACACAAAGGAGCCATTTTGTAGGTCTCCTTTATTTCAAGAACGTGCCTGGCAGGTACATATAGCATGATATGGAGAGAGTCATGAATTTCATAAAATAAAGTAACAGATCTTTAGGTATGCGGGAACTGGGTGGTAGTAACTCACAGGGTGTCACAAATGGTCCCCTCTAACATACATGGATATGACTGCACTGTATGTAACACCCAGTACAGCAATATTGAAGTCCAGACCATCCTGTGCACAGCAGTATGCAATGTATATGTGTAAAGCAAGAAGGAGCTGGAATATAGCAGTATTACAGGGACAATAGTTTATTGATAATTCTATGCTATGAAAATAATGCAGGGTCAACCAGTACTTAACTTTGATGACCTTCACATGACCCCAAAACTTTGACATCAACGAAAATAATGTGGTGGATGTACATGTATGTCAGCTAGATGTTAGTGTACAGAACCATCCTCAGTGTTCAGCATAAAACAATAAAGTAGTATGTAGCAGTATTACAACAATAACTTGTGTACATTGCCCTGTTTGTGAAACTTGTTGCAGGATGTGAAAGACCATTCCATCAACTCAGGTTTATATTCATGAAATACATGTATGTATTAACCCTACCCCCAACCAATCAAAATTGGCAGATGTCAAATATTGTCTGCTTCATGTTTTTTGGACTTATTTCAACAACTAAGCACCCAAGCTACGCAAAGGAAAGCAATTGACTCAGTCATAATTCAGGGGGGAAAGAGTTAAAATGAGATTGAGGTATGTACATGTGTCAGTTAACTCATGCACATGTACAAAAAAACTGGCAAATGGTGACTGTACATTATAAGTACATCAACAGTACATTTTTCTATTAGGACAACTTTAAGAGTTGGGAAAATAAATCTTAATTGGCAGGTACTCTTTAATATGACAGAATGACAAATCTTCGGTGAAAACAAATGATATTGTCAACAGTTGGTCTTAATAGGGAGTGGTCTTAATAGAGAGATTCTACTGTGTTAGTCTATGGTTCATGCATCAGTCACTGGCATGATTAGATACAACCATCACAATTGTCCATTGACTATATTGTTACAGCTGTGCCCCTAATTCAATGTAGGAATAGTCCAAAATGCAGGTGTAATGATCAGTGGAATATTCAGAGATCCTGTTCTATCATATTTAACACCAATTTTTACCTTTTGAAGTTCAAATGTTGTGAAACTGGAGGAAGATCTCCACAATAGTTTCAAGGGTGACAAGGTCATGAATAAATTACTGTGTGGGCTTACATGTAGAACTGATTGGCATGAACAGCCTACTTCGGTTTGTTAAGTGAACTAACCATGGCAACCAGTGGTGAATTGTCAAGCTATCCATGGGCATGCTGCAACAATGTCACCACTATGAAATTACCCAAGAATAAAGGTCTCCGTGAAGTTTAATGTCAAATAATAAAAAAAAAAAAAAAACTTTTTTGGCTAATATGCAGAAGATGGCATGACTGTACAAAAGGGATATGCTTATTCTTAGCAGAGGTGTCTGCAAAACATGCCATAAAACACGATAAAATTTGGAATAAATAATAAGATGGTGTCCCATAAATTCCAAAAATGAATTTTTATATCAGGAATTCACCAAATCATGCCCAAATTTGGGAAATTGAATTTTGAGTATCCAAAAATGATTGTTTGAAATTGGAAATTGATATTTTGATATCCAAAGTTCAATTCTTGATATACATGTATAAAATTTGAATTTTTGATATCCCAGAAATTGATTTTTTGATGTCAAAAATATATTTGGATATCCAAAATAACAAACGTCTATCAAATTTTCTTTCTTGTATGCTGAATGTTATTTAAATTCTATTGTTAGACTACATGACCTAAAATGTCAAGTGATATATGAACACAAGTATAACTTGTGGCAGACTATTGGCTAGACATCCATCCACACAGCCAAGCAGACATCATGGCTGCCCACACATGCAGCCTCTCTCTGGACTCCTATACTGTAGCTATATTATCTCTTTTTCCTGCTGCACATGGAAAAGGTTTGATTTGATGAAGTGACAACAACAAAATTACACTCCTTGAAAATTGTAAAATTATAAAATTCTGGAGAAGTATTCCTTTAAAGTACTTTGCTTTTGCAAAAATAATTAATGGTCATGAGAATATATCACGTAACCTGCAAATGTTTTCAAGTAGGAAACCTGAGACCATTAGGAACCTGCAGCATTATTTCAGTGAGATTTCAGTAATTAAACAACATAAGCTGCTATGATACTGACTTGTGTGCTGACTGATACTGCAAAGCAGCATTATGTCAGCATGATTTCAGTATATTCATAAAGCATGAGCCAATATGATTACAATTTGAGGCATCGTTTCAGCATACATATATGTACGCTGAACTAATGATGATTTTTTAGCAGTTTCTGCTGTGTACAGTACAACCTGTCAAGGCCAAACGCTTTTGGGACACAGCCAAAGTGTTCGGATATCAGAGGTGTTTGGCTAATAGAGGGTCGGGTATGTGGCCTTGTGGCTACATATATTGCACATGTACACCTTGAATTCACCTGTATATGCTCATGCATTGGGGACTTACTAGCTCCAATACATATATATTTATATAAATTACAAAAACTTTAAGGAAAAAGAACTTTGTAAAAATTCCAGCCACCTGGGAAAAAAAGTTTTTATGATTCATAAAGTCTAGGCTAACAGCTTGTACTTTTCAATAGCATTAAGTTATATATTACTAATGTTACTGGTACATGCATATGTACATGTACTGAAGAATGTACATCTGTCCAACCTGTGACAGTGCATTTACATGTGCATCAGTTGATGACATAAAACATCAATATATTGTTCAACATTAACATACAATATGCCCTTTGTCACACTGCTAAACTTCACAATGCACTAAGCTTAAACCAGTTTATTGTACATACAGCTGTAGAAGGTCTGACCATGGAACCTACACACTGTTGACGCCCTTTGAATACAATAATGCCACAAATTTGATGAAAGTGTTGAAAATTAAAAAAAAATTGTGATGTTTTTGTATCAAATATTGATGAATTTCCCGAAAATTCCCTCCTTCTGGGGGGTAAGTGTTCAGCCTTGACAGGTTAAATGTTGCTTTGGGACTCAAATCAAGTGTTTGGTGTTCAGAGTAGAGAGGTGTTCAGGGATTGCAGGTTCCAACACTTGGCTCTCCTATTAAATTACATACAAAAAAAGTTGCAACCCCCAAAAAGTGTTCAGATAACAGAGATGTTTGGCTATCGGGTGTGTTAATTTGGCTTAGCAGGTTTTACTGTACACTGAAAAATGAAGGGATAACATGTAAAGATGGAGGAATGGGCACGTACTGTACCTGTATGTAGTAATGGAACGACTCTTAGAGCTGTATTGGGTAACCTCAGCTAATATAATGCACCGTGGAATGCTAGAGTTGTCCCTAATGTAAGCGACTTGTGGAATTATGTTTGCTGAAAGCACCAAATAGAATTTACCGCAGCTCCATGTAGGCTTATCTGTGCATGGTCACATCAAATATTCATGGGGCTGTACCACTAAGTGCCTGTGCAGGTACATCTATGAATTCTTCAAGCATATACTGTATCTTGGTAATCACCAAAGTGCAGTTTCAATGATTTAAAACTCTGACCAAGACTGAATATATGGGAGACAATAGCTATATTGCTGCGATATCCTTTTCAAACCAGAGTAGGGATGCATTTGTATTTGCACAGTTAAAACCAAGACCTTTTGTATATCTGTTGTGGCAATCAGGGCAGACGACGTAGGAAAATGTCCACCTGATTTTGGAAGAAAATATTTTTGGATACCGGTGGGCTTGCATGATGTGGGCAATCACAGGGAGGCTGCATGTGCCCTGCTCATCGACCCGTCATATAAAATCACAAGGGAATACCTTAAACAGCAAGTGGAACACTGACCAGTGTGACCTGCTAAACCAAGACAGACCCCAATTTCTTGACAGTTCAGCATCTGCGTAGCTTACAATTGGGCATGTGGTCAGGTGTACATGTACATGTACCTGCCCCAGATTTTCATGTATGCGTTTGCCCAGATTCTGAGAGATGAAGAAGGTTGCATATTCACTTTCCATCTTAAAAGAGCTTTAATTGAAATAAACTGAAAAACATAACCATCTGGTTCTAGATATATTGTGGTGACTCCTCCTCTTCATGTTTCGCCTCCCCCCCCCCCGTGGGGGGACTTCGTCAGGAGGACGTGGAGGCTTGAAAATTTATTTTGTACCACGTAATACATATAAAAAAACACTTGCATAGGTTTCACTCAACATGCAACTTAAACAATATGGGGTATAATCATTTACTTCACATGTTGAGTACAATCTACATGTATGCAACTCTTTTTGGATATAAGTGTCCAAAATTATAAAGTTCTCCAAGCCCTCCACATCCTCCTGACAAAGCTGGAGGGGGGGGGGGGACATGAAGAGGAGTTGTCTCCACACTATACTTAGAACCATTTGGTTGTGTTTTTCTCATGTTTTTCAGTTTATACCTTCCCAACACCACCTCTGTACCACCTGCTCAATGCTGTGTTCTAGGCCTATCTGCTGCACCCTCACAATGTTGGTTGTTCACTTCCAGTTCATTGAAATACCAGCATGCTTGGTCTGGAGGCAGTGGTTTTTGCATTGGATGGCAAGTCATGCTACAGATGCCAGAAGTAGAGCTGTAGTAAGACTTGCCAAGTAATGCAAAAACCACTGACCAAATCAGTCATGGCTACAGTGGGAAGCGTTGCATTGTCAACATGGATGTATACACAATAAAGGTATATATGTAATTATTTGATTTACACAGGGTAAAGGTATACATGTAATTATTTGATGTACTTCTATACACAATAAAGGTATATGTGTAATTATTTGATGTATACACAATGAAGATATATATTATTTGATGCACACACAATCTAGGTATATATATATGATAACTTAAGAAGTTTTTTAGCTAAGGCTTTCATATTACACATCATTATAATTTTCTATTGGACCAAGGTGAAGTTTAAACATGACTGACCTTGACCCAATTCCCAATGTCACACAGCCACTTTTGTGAAATTTAGTGTCCGCACAATAATTTATAAACTTTTTCATTTATGGGTTGTATATTGTACATGATTATAGTCCTCTAAGGGCCAAGGTTAAGTTTGAACATGAGTGACCTTGATCCATTTCTCAAGGTGACAGAGCCAATTGTGTAAAATTCAGTGTCTCCACAATCACTGAATTTTTTACGTTTGTTTGCTTCTGGATGCTGGATTTTAAGTGATTCTCCTTACACTGAGGCCACCCCAAATGTACTGGAAATGTGACCTTATTAGAGGGGTAAACTTCTAGCATGCAGGAATAGTTGCTGCCCTAAACTGTGCCATGTTTGTATACAGCGGTCCCCTCAGTGGTGCAAGCATCACTATTACATCTAGTTTTATTTGTGTGGATGTGACTCATTGGGCAAGAGTGCTGATTATGCAGTTTTCTCTTCAATTTCAACTAAATATTAAAACTAAATAAACCAACAAATAAATACCACTGAAAAAACCACATGCTGGTCTGGGCTGAGGTCAACAAGCAAAAACCAGAGGTAAAAATGTAGTAACCTTAATCTTACCCAGCAGCACAAGAGTTAAATTGGCAGGGCTACAACAAGCCATGATAGAGTGTCTTATAATGTCATGACTCACACACCAAGGCCATAAACCTGAGCACAGAGCTTGTAAGCCAAATCACTGTGAAAGCATCTCAGTATTAAAGCATCGCTCCTTACCAAAATATTTGCATTTAATATGTGCTGTTCAAGATTCATTGGCTTCAGTGGAAGATATTGTGTGGAGGACAAGGTTCCTGGGTGTTCTGATCTTGCAGTAGGTGGGCAGAAGGACCAGATTAAAGGAAGGATCTGCTTGCCTACAAGGGTGCTGTAATAGAATTGGGTCATTGCCAAAGGATGGCATATTTACAAAGAACCTCCCCATCCTCAGATTCTCCGCATGTTGCTTGAACAGTCATGTATTGGACCTTCCATATTTTCATTTCCATGGGGAAATATTTTCCTTGCATAGCTTATGGAGAAGGAATTGGGTGCATACAAATATGCCTTATTGATCCAGTCAGATTTTTTTTCTGTCCTTGGGAACTCAGCACCACAAGCTGACTACAGGATGGGAGGCAGAGTCATATAATATATTCTTCTAAGTCAGCAATGTGCAATGCAGTTGGCAGCCCATTGCTTTGCTGAGGCCTACTGGCTGTTTCTTTATTATTGTTTGGTATGATGCTTTGGCAAACATCCAGACCTACGGGTAAGGCAAAACCCAGGCACTTTTTGGATAGTGTTGACAAAAAAACCTCTAAAGTGCTCACTTAGACTATCTGAAAATTGGAATTGGATTCTTCTCTCTTTGATTTTGTTTTACCCAGGGCCTTACTCACAAATTCTTTTGGCTTTCTGGGCAAAAAAAGTAAACTGTACTACACTTGCAAAATACTTTTTTTTTGTGTGAAGTCTTTGGTGTGCTGGTATTATTGACAAATGCCAGCATGACACTTCCATCAGTCCAATAACTGATGCTTGGAGCAGTCCATGGTGAAGTGTACATGTATGTGCCTTCCAATGTTACAATGCAGCTGTTTCATTTTTTCTTTTTACCAGGTTTTTCTTAGAAGATTTGATCATTATTCATGCCCCCCCCCCCTCCGAAGGAGGAGGGGGCATATAGCAAATACTTTGTCTGTGTGACTGTGCGTCCATGCATGTGTGTGTCTGTCCGGACGGTTTTCACACAATAACTCGTACGTTTTTGACATAGGCTTTCATATTGCACATGCATACTGTCCTGCACCAGATCTCGGACAAGTTCAAAGATGGGTGACGTTGAACCAATTCCCAAGGTCACAGAGCCATTTTAATTAATTTGGTTTTCACATGGTAGCTTGAAAAGTTTTTCACTGAGGGCTTTTGCATTGCATGTGTTTGTAGTCCTGAAAGGTCTTGGACACTTCAAAGTTGGGTGACCTTGACCCAATTCCCAAGGTCACAGAGCCATTTTAGTGACTTTGGTTTTCACACGATAACTTGAAATGTTTTTTGCTTAGGGATTCTATATTGCACATACTTATAGTCCTCAATAAGATCTCGAAAGAGTTTGAACATGAGTGACCTTGACCCAATTCCAAAGGTCACTGAGCCTGTTTAATTAATTTGGTTTGATACAATAACTCGAAAAGTTTTTCGCTTAGGGATTTCTTCTTGTATATTGCCCCAAACGACTGCCACTTCTGTTCTTGGCACTGATCCAAAGCTCGCTGTGGCTTTGGAATCTATGTCACAGAGGATGAAGATGCTCTGTACATTGCTTGCCCCTTGTTAGCTGGCTGTTTCCTCTTCTGACTCTGCACCAAAGAAATCAGCCAAATGTAGATTGGAGCTGCTGAGAACTCGGTCCTCCAGCTCCAGGCGCTAGGACCAGCAGCAATCATGCAAACCAGTGTGTTTGGAGTGGAAACCTGTGACTTCCTGTCTGGGTATTCTGGAACCTCAGCCAGCCTGAGCACTCAGGTCCGAGCACTCGATCGGATTGTAAGTCCGAGAAGTATGGAAAGCCAGCACCTCTGCCAGTCTCAATGCCCAGGTCGGAAAGCTCAGATTGTAAGTCCAGAGTGTCAGCCAAAGCACTGGTGCCTCAGGGTACTTCCCTAGCTCCCAAGTCCAAGAGCTTAGATCATAAACATAGGCAAAGGGGAAGTAGGAGGAAGATACCCAGACCTATGGGGGTGCCTTCTGCCATTAGTGGGTCTTTGGTCCCGGCAGTGTCGGCACCTACTGTCCAGGCGGAACCTTCTGTTCCCCCAACAGCAGTAATGGCAGTCTCTTCTGCACCTCAGATGGCTTTGCCCCAGAGCAAGCATTTGGCCATCCAGCTAATCCCTGCCTTTGGCTGCGTACGCTGCCTCAAACTCTAGAGCGGCAGGCGGAACTCAAGCTCACCAAGGATGAAAAAAAAAAAGTATAGACACATTAGTTTTACATGGATTTTGAAAGAAGTCAAGCATTGACTTATCGAGTCACTCTCCATGGCACAGATGTTGGCGTATACTTCCTACCTTGCCTAGTGGAGGAAACTGAAGAACTCGGAGGAAACCACCGTGCACGGTTAAAGTGGTAGAAACTTTTTCCACATGCTGTCCAGGACGAGAATCGAACCTGGGTCGCAGAGATGAAAGGCGAGCGTCTTACCGCTCAGCCAACCGTGCACCCTATAAGATCAGGATCAGAGGTTGGGTGAAGAGGCTATGTCTGCTTCCGCATTGGCCACCACTGCTGTTGCCAAGTCTGAGCAGACTCTATTGGTGGAGCAGCTTGCTGCATCTGCCTTGAGCCAGCTCTCACTCAGACATGAGTCCTGGGAGTTCTCTGAGCTTCCTCCAAACCCCTGCTGCCTGCAGACTTCTCAGTCAGCGGTGGCCAAGGTCCCGAATAATGGCCTCTTGAAGCTAGATGCTGCCAGGCAGCAGACTTCTTGGTGGCCTCTGAGATCTTGGCACTGAGCCTCCCTTGCATCCCCTGTCTATCCCCATGTGGGAGGATCAGATCAGGGTGGCATCTGTGACGGCGACCACTTCTGCAGAGTTTATTGCTACCCCTATGCCAGGTGTGGTTACAGATTCACTGTTGTTACAGGTGGCCACTCCATCACCCTCGGAAAATGCATGGTTTGAAGAGGCCTTGGGCATTATCTCTGCCATGCTAGTCCAGAGTCTTTGGACCTGGACAGTGAGGCTAGGAGGGAGCTTTTATTGTTGGATTCGTCTGTCAGAATATCTCAATCTAGGTTGATGGCTCTCCGACATGCTGTTCATGCTCTGACAGATGCAGAGAGCTAATAATCATGGGTTCTGTAGAGGTTTCGGCCCCTGCTTCCATATACCTGGCACCTAGCCCTGCCAAGGGCTTTGACTAAGTCAAAGCTCTTATTCAGAGCCTGGTTGGTGACCAAGCTGTGGTCCCACCATTGGAAGAGAGGTCAGGTGCTGTTGAGTTGTTGTGCTGTGGCTTGTCTCTGGAGGACAGGTGACAATGCACACCCATACTATTTTTGCCCTTGTAGCTGAGTTTTACAACCAGCTCACTGCCAAGATTCATACACGGGTTTCTGTGGAGCCCCCAACGTCCGACAACCTGAGGCAGGGGCAACTCCTCCCTAGGCCAAACAACCAGGGTAGGTGGTACTCTGCACCTGCACTCTGCTTCCTGTCAGGCCCACTGCCGGTGGATTTAGACTGGGAGGAGTTTGATGCTCGTCAGCTGAGAACTGTCGTGGCATCTGCAGAGGCCTTCATATGGTTGGAGGAAGATGCCAGGTGATCATCCTTACAGCGTCCTACTCTGACGTGTCATTGGCTGCTTTGGGGTCTCTTGTAGATGACCTCAAGGACTCCCTTCAGATCATGGAGGCAATGAGAGACTGGTTAGAACAGGCGACTCTTCTCGCGACTTCGTTGTCAGGAGCTGTTGAACAGGTCACAGAGGGTATGCATTTCATAATTTTTTTTTTATATATTTCTGTCCCCTCTTGACCTATTGCCTCCCAACTTGCAACAGGTAATCTTTGGGATGGAGATATTTTTCCCATATTATAACATATGACCTTGAGGTCAAAGGTCAATGTCAAATCCTGGTTTCAGCAATTTTCACATACATTTATTAGCTTATACATGTACCGTCCTAATGGTGTATCTTAGGCCCAAGGTTACTATTGAACATAAATAGGAAAGTACCTATGGGCTTTCTATTTGTATGGATTATTTCAAACGTGAGTGAGCTTGAAAGGTCAAACTGCATACATTCCTGTTGATTACTGTGCAAGTCAATGGGAATTGCAATGCTAATTCACATTTTCCCTCAACTTCTTCCCCAAAACAATTGGCCAGAATCACTTGAAACTTGGTGGGGATGTACATTGGGTTGGTATCTACCTACTGTGTTCAAATGGTTGTGCTCCAATGTTTTTTTTTTTTATGGTTGACGGGATTTTTTTTGGGGGGGGGGGGATTAATTTGTGCATTCCTATTGATTACCATGCAAAGTCAATGGGGTCTGCATGGTAGTTAACATTTTGACTTCTTCAAAACCGTAAGCCAGATTCACTTAAAAGTTTTGATACAGACACTCCCACTCTTAGATTTTAGAATTTTTTTCATATGTTTGTTAATGACCTTCAGGTCATAGGTCAAGTCCACAATGTCTTGCAAAATAAAATGGTTTCCCTGCCATATCTTCAAATGGGTATAATTGAAGTCTGTCAAACTTAATCATTATGTGCCCATGTGAAACTTCCCTTAAGTTTGCTAAGAGGTGACTTTGAGGTCAAAGGTCAAGATCAAACTTTCTGCAGAAGAATGTCAGCCATCTTAAAGGGGTGGCGTCTGGGGAGAGGTGCCTCATCGCAGGATGCATAATGTTTTTAGCACGAAAAACTTGCTTCTAGTTTCTATCTAAGTCAATGAAGATTGCAATAGAAAGTCACAGTCTGTGCATGTAAGGTCAGCTAAACACAGGACTTTCACAGTCCTCTTGTTTTGGAATTTCTATGTTTTTACTATTTAAACTTCTTTTGGTAAATAGTTAATTTTTTTCATCTTGATAAAGATATGGAGACAGTGTAGAAACAACCTGCATGTCACAGGAAGCACTGACTATATGATATATACATGTATTATTGGCCCATTATTCTATTTTAATCTTGTCCCACTGTCTAGCAGCTACTAGATTGAAAGACCACCTTCATTTTAAGACCATGGTCACCAGGTCCTTAAGTCTATCTTTTTCCATGTTATTTTAGTTACGATGAGAGCTAGACCACCTGTTTTTATGACCGCTTTCAGGCCTAGGGGTGATCCTTCAAAAGAGGGGCAAGTTTAACAGTAAAGGAGTAAAGGCACAACTTGTGTCAACATAAAGGCAGCATATGAGATGTACAGGTATGCCAAGGCAGGGGTCACCTTGTCAGTTGTAATGGAAGGGTGAAAGGGTTACATACAACACAGTAAGGCCCTCACATTTGTTTGTATCTTGTCTTCAAAAGGTAGTAAATATCTAAGATGCCATGCAAAAAGCGTCTTTGGATGAAAAGATGATTGAGTTATCTTTAGCATGAGTGACGTACACTTTGCAGTGTCAGGTTACCATGTCAATGTCTAATCCTTTAGGGTTGTGTTTCAAACCTCTGGGGCTGTGTTGACATTAGCATCATTTATATTAGTCAAATGCTGACAAAACAGAGCTTTTATGTTTCACCTGAAACATCCTTTATGAGGATTTTCTAGAGAATCTGAAAAAGGTGAATACCAATTAGGGTTGAATCAAGCCACCTGGTACCAGATTCCAGGTCCAGCAATTCCTCATGCTGCGTTGAGAACGACTACAAACTGGTCACTCATTCCTTGTACCTGAGCCCCCAAGAAAGGAGAAAGGATGAACATGATGTAACATTAATTCAGTAAATGTCTTAATACCACCTGGTTCACATCTGCATCTTTCATGACATTATTGATTTTGGTTGTGCAAGCATCACATCCAGGGTCAAAAGTACAGTGGACAAGATGTGGGTTGTGAACGCTCTCCTTCCATGCCCTGTGTGCACTATAATAAGTTACTCTGACCCTCACATGTTGCATTGCTCCGCTTTTCACCTAACATTGTGGGTACTGCCGAGAATAACTATAATAAGTACCAGTGTTAAGGAATATTTGTTCGCAATAAGGAACGAAAAGTCATTCCCCAATGGGAATAAATATTTGTGCCCCTCAGAATTGAGAACCAAAAATGTCCATACTTGAACTTTCACTTTCTTTTAACTCCAGAGACAACATGGATTGAATATCCTTGGAGTTATTTTATCCATGTCATGGTACCTCATATGGATAACCAATTTTCAGGCCACTTATGATATAACACCTTTTTTCCTTTGTCTCCCAGCAGAAATCTATTTCTTAGTGGTACATTATTTTAAATGTGTGATATATCCAATATTTGCCACCACCACTCTTTAGTAGTAGTAGTAGTTGTAGTTGTTGTAGTAATAGTAGTAGTAGTAGTACATGTAGTAGTACTAATGATAATATTATAATTGTAATAATAATAATAATAACAATAAATGTAACAATAAAAGAACTGTGATTTGATTTTGGTATCCTGATTTCTTTGTGGGAGTCACTAAACTTGTTTCCTCAGCTGGCTAAGTTGTCCATCATCTATCATCTGTTGTCCGTCTTTTGTCTTCAACAATCTAAGATTTTCTACTTCTCAAAAACCATGGTCCAGATTCAGTTCAAACTTGGTTGGAATGTATTTGGGTGGGTCTCTACCAAGTTTATTACGCCGTGGCCCATAAGACCGGAGGGGCATTGTCGTCACCTACATGTCCATGCATCCATGCTTTCTAATGCCATATCTCCAAAAATACTCATTTTACAGAGACTAAATTTTTATCACAGGGGGCCAATGAAGTGCTTCAAGTGCCTGTTGAAAAATAGCTCACTAGGTCTCATTTTTAAGTCACAGTACTACGTTGCAGAAAAAAATGGCATCAACACAATGTCTAAAAAAAATGTTGAATGTAACTTCATAAATTATTTATGACAGCTGGTACTAAGAATGCCCCAGATGCCTATTAAAAACTAGGTAACTGGGTCAGATATTTAGGTCACAGTGCTGCATTGAAGAAAAATGGCCATACCATGATATCTTCAAATATTAAATTACTCATTGTAGCAGCACCAAATATTTACGACAGTTGGTCCTAAGGTTACATATTTAGGTCACAGTGCTGCATTAAAGAAAAATAGCCTTGCCACTCCATATCCCCAAAAATACGCACTTTACAGAGACCAAATTTTTATCACAGGGGGTCATTGAGGTGCTTCAGGTGGCTATTAAAAAGTAGGTCACTAGGTCACAAATTTAGGTCACAGTACTACATTGAAAAAAACGCCATTAACACAATATCTAAAAAAACATTGAATGTAGCTTCATCAATTATTTATGACAGTTGGTCCTGAGGATGCCTCAGGTGCCTATTGAAAACTAGGTCACTGGGTCACATATCTAGGTCGCAGTGCTGCATTGAAGAAAAATGGCCTTGCCATGATATCTTTGCTTATTGCATTTGCACCAAAGCTTTGTCATCAGGTCAAACAGAAGTACATGTAACCATGACCTACCAGAGGTGTATTGTCATCACCTACTCGTCCGTATATACTGACCGAGGGGTTTACAGTCACTGATGGGCTTTTAGTTAAAATGGTCATGCTCCAGTGAAATTTTGGGTTTTAAGTGGTTATAGGCCTATATATTTTGGAAAAAACTAAAGTGTATAGTCAGTGAAGTTAGTATTTCAAAGGGTGTGGGGGCCAGTATAAAGTGCTGGTTGGTATTTTCGTCCCCTGCATTCAATTTCAATATTATCACCTAGACCAGTAGCAGTCTTTGGTCCCTAGTGTACTGTAGCCTGTTACCATAGTAACCATACTCAGCCAGTTAGAAACTTTGTTACTTTTCCAAAGCTAAAACAGTGACTTTGTCAAACAAGGGCAGACCCCAGCGGAGTAGACAAAATACACAGCTTGGGTCTGCTTTTAGGGCAACTTCTCCAAAACCATCATCCAGATTCAGTTGAAACGTGATGGGGATGTACCTGGGGTAGGTCTCTACCAAGCATGTTAAAATGGTCATACGCCATTGAATTTTAGATTTTGTTGTTCATTTTGAGGCAAAACCTTCAGAAATCTTATTCTCCAAAACCACTCACAAAATTGCTTTTGCCCACAGGTGGCAATGCAAGTAGCTTCTGCCTGGTATCCACATGTTGCAGGTGGAGACACCTGGGTGATAAACAAAACCTGCATCATTCATCAGTTGAAAATATCATGTGACACAGGAAACAGGTGCTGCCACCAAGCAGAATAGTGCATCTGACATGATTACATTTAGTTCAACATTTATGGTCAAATACTATTGACAGAGCCATAACTTGCCTGCTGGTAGCAGAAAATTAGAAGGCTCTGAAATGGGTATGGGCATTTATAAGGAATAATACAACAATTGTTTCATGGTAAAGGAGCAGCTTCAGACTTTTTTACCCACACCTATGCTATACATTTTACATTTGTCTGTGCTCATTTTGCCCCAGGTGTTATTAGCAAATCCTCAGGAAGCTGGAAACGTATTCATCCTCAATGCAGAGCACATTCACCTCTCACCCATTGATGTTATCAGTGCATCGAGGAAGTCCCACAAGGTATTACAGAAAGTATGACTTTTTCTTTTTCTTTTTTTTTTGATGGACAGTAATGAATTGAGTGTGCAGTTTGATTGTGGCCACATTATGGAATTGCAAGCTGATGATCGAGCTGAAAGCAAGGCCTGCCATGATTGCACAAATACTTTGAGCAAGAGTTTTGCATGCGCCAACGGAAAGTGGATAGTTCATAGGTGGACTAGGAACTATATCAGTTCATTTGCCCTGTTGTTATGACCCGGCCGATCATAGCCAGTGTGATGTAGTCCTTTGTTGTCTTTTGGAGTATGAGGTGATCAGGTAGCTATCTGCTGGCCCCCACAGAGATTGCTGAATGCTATTAAGCTACAATTTGTATTCCACTGGAGCAACTGGCTATTGTCGACTGATGGGGGTCCGTGGCGGGGGTTCCATTCTGGTCTCCCTATTCCCATTAATACTGAACCAGTGGTGGCCCTACAACATGTAGAGGCAGCTATAATGAAAGCCTTGATCACCTGAGTGACACGACATGGTCCACGTAGGGGAATCCTTCCTCTAATTGTGCAGGCAGAAGATTTGTCCAGCATTGTTTTGTATGGGCCTGCATGTCTACCATGTGTCTGACAGCAGTGCCTCCAGGGAACAACCACTAATTTGTTTGGGTGATCCTTGATTTTTGGTCATGGTAGTCATCAGTGATTTTACAAATTGCTCATCCAGTGATATTGGTTTTGGGACTGGCCCACATGTGTCCCTCATACATGTAAATGTACATTTGTACATCTGCATGTTGTGTCTTATCATTTGATGTCCCTCGATCGTCTTGTACCCAGCTTCTGATGCTGTGAGTGTCTTTGTGATATTTTGTTAGAATTAAATCTTTAATTGTACTCTGCCTTGGTAAACACCATTGACTTTGCCCAAGATCACAAAATTGATGTTGGACTAATTCTCACTTTCCTGTTGATTCAACACAACCATTACAAGGTCAATGATTGTGTTTTCACAGTATATTAATGGAAAGTAAAATATGTTGTCAGTGCATGGCATTAAACATATAACTGGCCTTCATATCGTTTTGAAGCTAACCTTGGAATTCTTGACACAAAGCCAAAGAATAAAGATGTAGGTTATTTGATGGTTCTGTGAAAAGTTTACATATAGAAAGCCACTAAGTATAACAAACTGAATTGTAAAGGTTGTTTATTTGCCATTAACAAATAGTTTGGGCTTACTTGAATTTTCAGATTTTTACAAGCAAGCAAAATAGGAATTTTACTGAAGGTTAGTCAGATCTGGACAGAGGATTATCATAATTTCAGTCATTGAGATGAGTGTTCTTGATGTTTAATTGGTCCAAATAGCCTGATGAAGATTTCTCTGCAATTTGGGAAATGCTGCTTCACTTATTGAACATTAAAGTCAGTGGTGCAAAGGTAATCAATGCTTAAAGGCAAGCCATAGGCAGGGTCTCTCTCTCTCTCTCTCCTCTCTCCTCTCTCTCTCTCTCTCTCTCTCTCTCTCTCTCTCTCTCTCTCTCTCTCTCTCTCTCTCTCTCTCTCTCTCTCTCTCTCTCTCTCTCTCTCTCTCTCTCTCTCTCTCTCTCTCTCTCTCTCTCTCTCTCTCTCTCTCTCTCTCTCTCTCTTTCTAAAAGCTACAAAATAATCTTGGTTGCAGGGTGTCCACGATAAACCCATTAGAAAAAGAAAGGTTGCAACTGTGTGTTGCAGCTGTATAGTGACTATACAGCTGCTATACAGCTGCTCCACCGTCACAACCTTTTTTACAGCCATTAACATATAAAGAGGTAGCCCTTATATACATGTAGCCACTACATCTCGGCTTTACCAGATACTGCAGCTAGATTGTCTCTCCTGATACTGTGACTCTGATAGAGTCACTTGCTGTATTGCAACTCCAATCTCAGAAGTCAGCATCATTGCATTACTGCAGCACATTCCCATAAGTTCAAAATTTGGAGTCACAGTACAGCAGTTTAAAATCTGCTACAGGAAGTCACATGACAAATTCAATTCAACACAATTTCTAACAGTTCTCTCCATTTTGAAAAGAGATGAAATGCACACACAGGTTGGGAGGTAGGCATTTATGCATGAAGATTTAACAATCTAACTTCAATTTAGCACACCGAAAAAACCCTACACAACCATGAAGCATGACGTGTCTTCGGATAGACTTACAACATGTCAGATTGTCTTTATTATGGACAATGTGTTGAGGAAGTAATTTTGTTTTGCCAGTTGATCAACTGGCTGGCATGATACATACCTGGCCTTTGCACCATGTACCTCACTATATGTTATTTCCATAGTTCAGGTAGAAGCAGAGAATGATTGTTGTCAGTAGTATGTACTCTTTCCTCATCACTAGAGAGAAGAGAGGATCAAAGGGCATTGTGTCACAGCTATTGATTCTGTTTTATTTTCAGCACACCTATCTGTGTGTATCTACATGTATCTAGGCCATGATGTAAGCATACGTGGACAAATAAATAGGTTATGAGTGGCGGTATAGCTGCTATACTGCCACTCATAAATTAAAAGCGCATATATCATCTGAGTGGCTATATAGCTGCTATACATACACTCACAGTAAATGAAAAATCTGTATGCAGGTATTTTTGTAGTGGCTATATAGCGGCAGCTTAATGGCTGTATAGGTGCTCATTCATTTACATGTACATATAAAAATTGGTGTAAAGCCACTAATTATAAACAGCGGCCATATGGCCATTATATTGCCACAACCTACGGCTGCTCCAGGTTTATATTCTTATGGGAATGCATCCGTAAATTACTGGTGATGCCAGTGTACAACAGTCAATGTTCTTCAAGCTTACTGATAAGTGGCTTTATGTGCCTTCATTGATGGGTTACATTGGAGGTAGGCCATACTATGATCATGCACGACAGATGTTAGAGGGCTCTTTAGGGTGATTTGATTCATCATCCAATAAGTGTTGCACTGATGTCAACACAGTGGCCAGGATGACAATAGCCTTATAGTCATGATGGTTTCATTGTTTAGCCTGCTCTGTTAACTAACAGCGATGTACTCTTGTTTGTAATCATTAATTCTAGCGTTAGCCATTGAAAGTGTATGATAGCTTGATGAAGTGACTTTGCATGTGATTTGTACAAGCATTGATTACTCAAATCAATGCATGTGACAAGGTGACCTACATAGCCATTTCATTTTATAAAAGTGAGTGAGGCACAGGCATGGGACGGAAGTGATGGCTGAATCGGGTATGATCATGGTACAGCCTACCTTGTGTCACATCAATGCACCTACTTAAAGCCACTTTAATACCAGTTAACTTGAAAGTGATTGACTTTTGTACACTATATCTACCTAAGTTTATTCAATTAGTCATTGGATGTACCCTGGGTGGGTCCGTGCCAGAATTTCTCAAAGTTTTGTGAGAATCTGTGTTTCTGTCAATTAGTTTTCTTTTAAGAGAAAGACAAGTTTAGGAGAATCTTTATGAGAATGGATTCTCAGATTCTCGCCGAAATTCTGGCCCTGGGGTCTCTACCAAGCTTGTTCAAATGGTCATGGTCCATTGATCTCTAGATTCTTTAATGATTTTTGTTAATTGTTTGGCAAAATTAAAAAAAAAATCGTCTTCTCTGAAACTGCTTAACCAATTGCTTTGAAATTGCATATGGACACTTCAGGGAGCCCCAAGACCCCAATGAATTCACCAGGTGATGCTGCAATTTTTTTTTTTTTAAATGAATTTTTATGTCTTTAAGGTGCCAGCACTTACCAGAGACTTTCAAATCAGTGAAATTGAGCTTTTGCTACTTTTGAGATGATGAAGTAATAATCTTTATCCATGCCCAAAAGTTTCACAGTAA
Organism: Hermodice carunculata; assembly: GCA_964020975.1. NCBI lineage: Eukaryota > Metazoa > Annelida > Polychaeta > Eunicida > Amphinomidae > Hermodice > Hermodice carunculata. Next base: position 1,688,197 of record CAXHWN010001131.1, on the reverse strand, counting down.
CATGTTTACTTCTATGCAAAACTTTAAGATGAAAAAGTGTCCCTGCTTTATAGAGTCAATCAGTTAGCTGGCTGTTAGATGTGGTCACTAATGGTGATGTTTAGATAACCATTCACAGTCAAGGCCTCACTGGATGTGTTTTTACAGGTGAGCAGATTATTTCACAGGTGACTGATTAGAATCACCATGTTATTTTTAAGTGAATGGGTCAAAGTTATGACAGAGGTTAAGAGACTAGCACTTGGTCATCCTTCTTAATGGCCTGAGCAGATGTCATTTGTGAGTTATTAAAGTAAGCAAATCTCCTTGGGTATCTGTGGTAGTGGATATCTCAGAAACAATTTTTTACAAGACTTGGTAACTTTTAGACAGCCTCACTCAAAACTGGGTGGATGAATCTTTGTGAAATTAACAGCAATGTTAAGACAAGAGTATAACTTGGGTAACCATTTTTTTTGTTTGGCAATATCCCAATTTTAAATGCTACTTTTTGAGCTCCAAAGTGGAAAAAAATTACCAATGTTAATTGCAGATGCTTCAAAATTCAATAACATGAAAAAACATTTCTTTTAACGGAAAAAAAAATGGTTACGTAAGTTATACTTTTGTCTTTACATAACCATTGATTTCAAGCTTTTTTTGCAAAAAGGTTTGTTGTGATCCCTTTTCACAGTGTAAATCAGACCCCTTGAGTAAAATGCCCCTCAAATTTTACAAATTAATCTTAGAATATATCTTGATTACATGCAAAGAAACTACACATATGGACAAAACTAAAAATATATGCATCAATGGGCATGTATCCAAAAACAGACACAGTGGCAATTTTTTTACCACTCTGTTATATGTGCCCTTAGCGTTAATGAGCAGGCACCTTTAAGCTATTTTCAACTTCTCAAAAATTGTCTCTCAGATTGTGCTGAAGCTTTGTGGAAATGTAGCTTATGGAAAAGGTTGGAAAATTTGTCCACTGGGTGGTGATTCAAGATATTTGGAGTAATATCAGTATTAGTAAGTATACTTACCTCTCAACCACCATTTGCCTAGACCTCTGTGTCTTGGTTGAACACCCATGAAATTGAGTTGAGTTCGCTTACTTGATTCTTGAAAACCTGACAGTCCCGTTGTGCCACCTTTTGGTTCCGCTGGAACTTATGGTGAATTCTGGTGTGCATGCTTCCCATATCATCCTTCCTCTTTTGGAAATTGGTCAGTTGACATCAGCTATAAGAGGAAGCGAGGTAGGTTGGGTGGGCTTATCTGGTGGTTCAGAGGTAAGTATACTTACTAATACCGATATTACTCCAAATATCTCTTATTAGTTATGTAACATTACCTAAATACCATTATTTGCCAATATACGTGTAGAGGCATATAGGTGGAGGGTGTAACATTACTGGCATACTGACCCATATGACCACCAGGACTGGCAGCTTGGGGTAGCCATCAGTCTGAGTGAGAAGGTGCCATCTGAAGGGAAAACCTCAGAGTTGAAGCTGCTAACAGCAGAAACCAGACAAAACCAGAAACCCTCCTTACCGACCTGCGTGGGACTGCTGGACCACCACTGTGCTTGCCGGCCAGTATGTCAGCTGTTTGCCTCATGGGTAGATGCTGTCGCATCCCTATGTGGGTTACTTAATGGTAGAAGGAGGGCAAACCTCTATCCTGTGAGTCTGTCCATGCAAGAAAGGTACCAGTGAAGAGCTTTCCTTGAGAAGAAGAGCAGCATCCAAGGTACGGAGGGTAAAACCATTGAAGGCAGTAGCCGGATCTCGAGCCACTTGGTTCTTTGCAAGGAAGTGCAAGTGAGGCTTCCAAGTCTCCTGGGAGTGGTCAGGCGAGCAATGGAGTCTGTCCTCAAGGCACTCAAAGGGCTACTTCTTCAACATGACCAAAACCATTGGTAGGTCCCACCAAGGCAGGACTTGTTTGGTCACTGTTCTGTCGGTGTAGAATGACGCAATGAGCGCCAACAGATAAGGATCACTCTCGATGCGAATGTCCAAGACGTTGGCAAGGGTTGAGGAGATGGCTGCTTGGAAACCCTCCACTGCTCTCGAGCTCTGCCTAAGACTTCCCACTGATACAATGAAAAGTCTGCAATGTCCACAAAAGCAGAGACCAAGGTGAATTCCCTACTGGTGCACCAGTCAGAAAACAGGATCCACCGAGCTGAGTAGACAGTTAGAGAAGAAGATCAAAGCCCTACTCTGGCAATTCTGAGACCAATTGCAGGAAGCCTCTGTTGTGGATGTGCTATGAGCTAATGCCAAGCATGGAGGTTTAGCACTTGAGGGTTCCTGTGGAACACACTCATCTGCAGCTGCACGAGAAGCTTTGGCCATTTTGATAATTGTAGCGGAGACTCTACGCTTAATTCCAGTAGTTCTACTGAGCAATTACTCCAGGGCTGCCAAGGGGCAACCAGGATCAGATTGCAATTGTGTGACCAAACCTTACACAATACCCGCACAAGGATCTGGCAAGGCAGAAAGGTGTACACCTAAAGCTTGCTCAAGTAATTTCATGGCTAGAGCATCCACTGCTAGGGCCTGGGTGTCCAGTACAGGCAAGATGCAAACTGGCAGTTTTGCATTCTATCGAGTCGCAACAAGACCACATATGGAGTTCCCCACCTGGCACACATGAATGACCTTGGGGAAGAGCAACCACTCTTTCCCTACCTTCTGACCCTTTCTGGAGAGTTGGTCAGCCAGGACATCTTGATGTCTTGGGATGTGCTCCACCATGTCCTGGATGTGGAGGAGCAATAAGCGCATCACCTCTAGTTCTGACCAGTTTATGTAGTGAGACAGGAAGGATGCGGGCCAAAGACCGGACACCATCCAACTCTCCATGTGGGCTCCCCACCTGGACTAAGGAGAGTCTGTGTGAATGGTGAGCTGGGCCTGGAAGGCCTCAGCATTTGTCCCTTTGTGACATTCTCCCTTACGGTCCAGCACAGAAGTGTGGGGACTGATAGTCCTGGTCTCTCAACCATCTGCCCCCCAGAATGTGCTGCAAGGGGCGACAGTGGAGGCAACCGAGTGGGACGTGGGAGTCCATCAAGGACAAGGAGCCCAGCAGGGCGAGCCATTGTTGCACCGGGCAGACCTTGCCAGTCTGAGAGGCTCTGAGCATCTCACCCATCATCTGAAGGAAGACAGATGTAGGCAACCAGAACAAACTGGATGCTGAGTAGAACGAAAGTCTGCTCTAGCCGAAGACTGGACTTGAAAAGGTTCACTATCAAGCCCAAACTTTGGCAAAGATCTGGATCAGTCTGTGTGTGACACTGGGAATCCAGGTACTGAAGCCCTTGGGCAAGCCAATGGTACAAATACTGTAAATTGCTTGAATTTTGCACTACTCTTATCTTTGCTTATTTCACTGGTGGCACAAAAACCATGAAAATAAAAACAAAGTAAAAGTGTAATCTGGCATACAAGAGTCAGGACTACAGGGCAGGGCAAGCCTTCCAGTAAAGACAAACAGACGGAAAAGCCTCAGCATTCCTGACTCTTGTATGCCAGATGGTGGTGTCTCAGGATTGCCAACCGCCACATCCTGAGACATGGCTTCACACCACCTTTTGGCAAAGACAGGCCTCCAATAAGCAGTAAACCCCAGTGGTTCAAACTGCTCACAAAGCAACCCGAAGCATTGTGTTCCTAAGCTCTCCTGTCTTCTTGCCTTCACCCAGGAATGCTTGCCCCATCACCAAGCGCTGTCCACTCTTCCCAGGGCCTCATGTCCCAGAGGGAGCACCAGCAGAGGGGTGAGTAAAAGCAGTTTGGGAAGTACTGCAACTGGACAGAAACTCGGCCACGGAAAGCAAAATAGGTATCTGGGGGTGGGGGCATTGCAACGTGTCCTTGGGAAACAAGCCCCAGCAGGACAACAGAACAGCCCCACACCTCTCCTCCTCTGGCAGGACCACACTTGGTCACTAACCAGACTTCGAATGAGTTCGACATGGTCAAAGCCTGTCAGCAGAGCAGGAGTCATGTACTTGTGCTCAGCCATTCAGAGTGTAAACATCCCTGTGACGAGTCTCCAAGAATGGAGACTTTTGGGTTTCCATCTGGCTTCAGCACAACACCAGACCTATGGGCCTCTTGTATCACATAAATCTGAGTGACCTTGACCTTCTGTCCCAAGGTCACTGAGGATATATCGTTAAGGAGTCGCTCGTTGTCTAGGCACATGCAACAATATCCATCACAGGAATTGCACAAATAAGCTATGATTACATGTGGAGCAAAGTGCCATCTGGTGCGCAATTTATACACTAAATTTACATGAGCTTTACATGTTCAGAAGCCACTTGAAGACTGACAACTTTGAAATGAACAGGTGCAATACAGCCAGGTGCCAGCAGAACATAAGCCCCATGGGTCTCTTGTTTTTATGAATTTTTGGGTGTTAAAGCTATTTTGGACTTCTCAAATCTCCAGAACTGTCACTCAGACTGTGCTGAAATTATTCAAGTAAATAACACTCTCCAAATGCAACAGCGTCAGTGGGGGAATTCATGTAATTGACTTGTAGTTGTATGTAAATGTTCTCATAAAGATACCATATGCATAAAGGTCTATGTCTGAGACCTTAACTACATGAACACACACGTTAATTAACACTCATTCAAAGCACACTGGGTCAGTTCCTGATCTTCACGTTATAGGTCACTGGGCTTGTAAATTTTTGAGAAATGATTCAGTGATGGTAGGATATAGCTTGGACATCAATGGAGAAGATAATGTATCCTCCAGATCAATATTTCACTTGAATGGATGTTACATAAAAAACTCATGTTGATCCACTGTACAATTTTTATCATATTTGACAAACTTTCCTTGTATAAAAGTATTCTATATGTTACCTCTTGACCACCATTGCCAAGACCTCCATGTTTGGCATTGCCTGACACAATTGAGCTTCCTTCCTCCTCAGGCACCATTGTGGCATGGTCTAAACAGTTGGGAGTGCTGTCACTGTGGGCCAGAGATAGTGTTATTGCTGTATGCACTGCCTCCACTGAAGAGTTTGTTTTCTAAGTTATCTTAGTCTCTTCTGATATAGGCTTATAATTGACCTATGGATCTCCAATAGAATTGTGGAAGTATAAGGCTGGTCATTTTGCTTGAAACCAATCTTTTCGAAGATGGTCGCTGGTACAATTAACAATTTTACCCTGGTACAAGGTACGGAAAATGAGAAAATGTGCAATAATAGTTGGTATGAAATACAGAAATTGAAAAGGATTCCAGTACATAAGTACAGCAAACAAAGATGCCTAGTATGCTAGTACGGAAAACCCCATACCCCCTTCCCCCATTTATGGGATATGTTGATGTGTAACTATCACATTTATTTTATTTCATTTAAAAACAAATAACTTTAAACAAAGTGACTGGCCAAAGGTAGGTAGTTCCAAGCAAGTGATGATTTGGGTACTTGTTAATTAAAAAGTGCAGATGGTTAAAGAGACAATGTTGATTGTTGGTAAAGAGTCATTTTCCTCAATTAGGATATAATTATTTCCTGTATTTGTAATTTGATGGGATTTTCTAGAGACATTTGTGATTTGGTCCTCTCATTTCCTGTGAGTGGCAATTAAAGTAACTACCAGCTGTAGTGATCCATTACAGTAGAATTTTTTATTGGTACTGGTGTTTATTGATTATATCTCTGTTTGCTTGTTTTTCACAAGTATGACTAAGAGTATGCCTGTAGACAAACACACACAACAGAACATTACTCCACACAGTACCACAAATGACAATTTTCATTCATACCAGTCTGTATTCAATCAGGACTGGCTGTCCTAGTTATTAACCAATCAGATGACAGAATTAAAGTTGACTGTAATGAGAAGGATTGCTGTGACTAACATGCAATCAAGATGAACTGAATGACACACAATGACGTGCGGACAGTGTGCTAGTACTTTGAAGTTCCATGGTTTCCAGATGAACACATTTTTTTGTGTGTAATTAGGCTGGTCATCATTTGGTGGAATATAACCTGCATGTATTTAGTTAAATCAAGGAGGGCTCTTGGCCTGTCCCCTCCTTGTGTAAACGGCAATGTTGACAGTCTCCTGCAGTGTTCTAGGCTTGGGGGGTATTTCTTTCAATGGCTGCGTCTGGAGCCATTAAGATGTACATGCAGAAAAATCATTTGCTGTATGAGCTATGGAAGAAAGAAAAGCGTGTGATTGTAAGATCACGTACTGTGTGATATATCACTTCATACAGCTGAGCTCCTGGGCTAGACAAGAAATGGAAGTTGCATGTTCATAGAAAACTCTGTTGATCTGGGTTCATGACTATTATTTTTCAGAAGTACATGAACCATAATTAATTTTAACTCCTGACACTGACAAATGTTGTGCGTTGGTGCTTGCATATAAATAACTCCCGGGAAATAGCTAACATACACTAAGCCTGCCATCATATAGTTTTACTTGAAATTATTTACGTACAAAAAGTCATGTTGCACATTTAATTGTGCTTAATCCAATATTAATGTAACCTGTTCTCTGTACATTTGAATGGGGGTGACCAGATCCATCACTCCACCATCTGCATTTTTAGCCCAGCTGACTTGTCAGTCAGGTTTGCTTATAGGATGGGCCTGCATCTGTTGTTTGTCTGTCCGCAAATTGTCCATCACTCGTCTACAGTTAAATTACATAGTTACATATAGCCCTGCTGACCACACAGTGAAGAGCTTTTGCAGTCACTAATACCTGTCCATCCCTCCATTTGTAAATGTTTTGTTTCTAGACACAATACAGTCCACAATTTTCGAGTTAGCCTCATAAAATTTGGAGGACTTATAAAGGGTATATATAAATATAGATTGAGTTTGATATTAGTGGTGCCATCTGCAGCATTATGTAATGCATAGGTCAAAAAGTGAAAATCTTGTGACCAGTCCAGCATACTTTATTTTTGATAGACCTTCATAAAATTTAAGTGGTTTGTGGAGGAGGTCATTTAGTTGCATACATGTATGATACTAGTAGTGCTCTCTGTACTTGATGGAGAATATGAGCCAAATATGTTGAAAGATATAAAATTCCATATGTTGAAAAATGATTGAATTAGACATGCCAAATTTATAGTATACACACACACACACAACACACACTCACACACACACACACACACACACACACACACACACACACATATAGCTTATATCCAATGCCGATATGTTATATAATATCAATGATGTTGACCTATTTTTGGTAGGTCACCAGACCTGAAAAGTTGAAAGAGGTTAGTTTGTAATTCGGCAGGGTGTAGTTTGGATAACCAGGGCAAAGAGAATTGAGCCTCCTCATATAACTCACTTGGGGACCTACTTTTTTGGTCACTGGGACCTAATTATTTTGGAATTTGACAGAATTCAGAACTCAGAATACCTTGATTGAGCCAATCTGGAAAAAATCACAACTATACAAAATTATAAATACATGTATTGATATGGCTTGGGAGACTCCTGTTAAGACATATTCATGTTACTATCATGGCAGTCACCCAATGTAACAGGTAATATAATCCAGGGTGATGGCAAATGAAAGAGTGGATAATCAGGGTAAAGGTCCAAGTTTATTGCTTTTCTTCAATAACTTGAAAGGCTCTTACCTGATTTGAACAAATAAATCATATATATGGAAAGCTGGATGCAAGCTACACATTTTGAACTTAACAAGTTTTTAGTCTGAGTTGAAGTGGAAGGTCATATGGCCACTTAGAATATAGGAGTCACAATGAAAAAAATGAACACAGTTATGCCTGCTACATAGATGATACATGGTTCTCTGTCATCAGTGTGAACCTTGATGGACAAAAAGTCTGTTAACATGAACAAAAAAAAACACACCCACACAAAAAACAGGTTTTGCTTTTGTTTTCAAGGGCAGACAGAACCAAGAAGCCAGTACAATATAGGTTCAAAATGGGCAGAAATTAGGCTTAGTGGTAGACTGGGTTTTGTACGTCGTTTTTGTTTCAATGTGAACTAAAATGGATTGAAATTTGCAATTGATTATTGTTTTTGCCTGACTGATCAATTATCGAATCAATCCTTCGTGTACCCATCAAGTTTTTATTTATAATCAAAAGTACTGGTTGTGTATAGAATAGCAACTAGTATACTCATTGAGCTTGTTACTTGTGTATAGTGTCCTTCATGTAGCCTCCTTGGTATACTCAAAATGTTGACAGTTGGAGTGTATTAATGGACATCTATGTGCCATGCTGCCTCCTAAAATGTATATTTTGTATCACTTTTTGATAAGAAAAATTTCAGTGTATCAGATTAAGAAAGTTATAAGTGGCCAGTTCTTTCAGGAGATAGACCTTTAACAATTGGCAAAGAAAGCAGCTTTGAATTGAGAATCCAAAGATCTGCTTGCAAAGATTTGAGCAGCTGCGCAACTGGCCACTATATCATACATGTATGATGTGTGCAGGACAGTTCATGCTTAATACAGGAAGCCATATATATGTGCATATATCAAAGCTGTGGCTAAGCGAGTCAAATTAGTCCTTTCAGGTGCAGGTGTAGAGAGAAGTGAAAGCTGGGCAAAGCCATGGAAGAAGACAGATTTATATTCTGATCACGGAGTGGCTTTGAAACTGAATCAGCGGGCACAGACCTACTTATTGGCCAATCAGCTAGCAGATTCCGCGGAGTCAGACAGAGATCCACTGAAGAATATAGATCAGTTGACACTCCATGGGCCTGTAATAAAAAATGACAGATGGGATAGCTTTGATTGCTGACTTCCCAGAATGTGTCCTCACTTGACATTCTAACGAAAATGGTATGCTACAAATTGTTAAACTAGTCACTGATCAAATAAGTGTTCTCAGATTTATATTTTGTGAGGTGAGACTGCAGAACTCAACCATATTGGACCTCTTGGCCATTTATCAATGCTCTCTCCCTCATGCTGTCAGGCTGGCAGTCTTTGATAAAAAATTGTATGCATGGACATGTTTTTTCAGCAGGGCACCAATACCAAGGATTAATATTAGTGTTGGCCATGTGTGCGTGCGTGCGCGTGTGTGTGTGTGTGTGTGTGTATGTGTGTTACATACATGTGTACAGCTTTTTTACTTGGTTTTGCCACAAAATGCAGATCAAGTCAGGTCTGTACAAATGCTCACATACACTTATGACTGTCTTGCATTGTTAACGTGACCAGTCACAATGTGTGCATGCACACAGTCCTATTGATTACCATGTAAGTCAATGGGGATTGCAATAACAATTGAAAACAAACGATTTTGACTTCTCCAAAACCACTGTCGTTGCAGATTCACCTCAAACTTGATGGGGCTGTACATGTACCTTTGGTGGCTCTCTGCTAAGTTGGTTCAAATGCTCTAGTAATTTTTTTTTTATTTTTCATGATTTTTTTTTCATTTTTTGGCCAAGTCTTAAAAAATCTTTTTCTCCAAAACCACTTGCCAATTGATTCAAAATTGAATGGTGAACCATTCTTCTGCCCTCTTTATATTGCATTTAAGTGCATGTACATCTACAAATAAATTTATTCCACCTACAAATAGAGCTTTGTTTCTATGTTAGGTTTAAGTCACTGACTGCAGCCATAACTTGTTGAAGTGGGTACATTTTGGCACCATCAAACATTTGAGAAATGCTTTGTAACAGCTATGCTATGATATGCCATTGACTTCTTTGGATGTGTTTAAAATGCATTTGTGAGAGTGTTTGAAGTGTGTTTGGTGAAGTGTTTGAAACATATTTATTATCCAAGCGTTTGAAACGCATTTACAATACATTTACTTCCTTTTTGAGTTTTCTCTTTTTCGTTTGATGATCGTTTGGGAAGTGTTGGTGCATTTGGCATTTGTCAACTTGAACACGGGTGGAACTGTATTTCACCTACACCATCTCAGGATGGACAAGGAAAACAATTTCTGTGGCCTACCATGTGGCTGGAAAAAACGAAGAACTAGCATGCCTTCATTCTTCGAGCTCACGAGGCATTCTCTGCCTCCTGGAATGCATTACGCAACACATCAGTAGAGGATATTATGGCAGCCCTTAGGTGGCGCTCCCGTACTACCTTTATGTCCTTCTACCAAAGAAACTTACAGGGTACAAGGAGGGTAGAAATCTATTTCTATCCTCCTTCGCAGAAGTGGAGGCATGGGTATTGGTGCTCAAGTGCTTCCCGACAGCTGCTTCCAAACAGTCGTTATAGGATGTGCCTCAGCCAGCCCTTGGTGCACCAGGGATCCAGTATGGCTTCCTGGGCCATGGTTCTCAAGTGTAAAGTTATGTACACCTCATAAACAATAACTCTCCACCTGTGGCATAATAACATACATGTAGTGTTGATGGGCAGTTATGTGGACAGTTTTTTAAGGGGGTGGGGTGTTTTTGTTTGTTCCTTTTTTTTTTTAGGGGTGTATATGTATGCATCTTACACTGGTGCATATCTTGAGAGGCCATCTGTCTCGAAAGACTATCCTGTTCCACACACTTTGTAGGTTTAGTTTATAGTTTATATATATGTATCTCCTATGGTGGACCACCTACTTGGCAAGATGACAAATACACATTCTATGGGTATGATCTTTCAAGGCCACAATAGGTAAGACAGCCCAGCCGAACAGCAAGGCAATTCCCAAACATTTGTTTGCTGCAATCTGTTTGATACAGTGATATGTTATCTAGCATACTCATATATCGTAGCATCCAGAATGATATATCAGTCATCTAACATGTTTACTCATGTACCATAATTCCACCGTGATATATCAGTCACCTGACATACCCATATACCATAATTCTACGATGCTATATCAGTCCTCTAACATTCCCAGGTACATATACCATAACATCTACAATTAGTGGCCACTTATCCATATCAACCTCATTATCGACTCACAAACATAGTGCACATACGACTGATAATGAGTTTGTTCTTTACTCACTGACTCGATCTCAGCTCTGACAGGAGACAGAAAGCTAGATACGTATATCTATTCATCCCGAGCTCTGAAAAAAGTCCTGATAGCTACTGCCTGAAGACGCCTTAATGTTTTTTTTTTAGGCTGATCTGTTGTGGCCTGTGGTAATTGCTTGCATAATTCTGATAGTGCTACTCTTGGAATTGCCGTCAGAATTATCAGCAACACAAAGTGAATCTTTTTGACAGGCAATCTGATAACAACACAAAGTGAGCCTGTTTGGCCTGCAAGCTGATAATGGCATTTTTCAAAGCTATGTGTAGAATGTGTTTTGGTAGAAATAAGTATAAAAAAAAACCAAAGTCACCAGCATTGGCGTATTTATATTTGAGAGGTAGGCAGTGATGGGACAGACATGGAGGGTTGAAACTCTACAACACATTCTGGGTATTGATGTTATGGGTGTTTTTTTTTTTTTGACGTATGATTTTCTGTACAGTGGTACATGCTCTGAAGATTATATATATATATAGATCTTTATTTTGTGAGGGTGGCTCAGTCAGTGTACAGGGTACACTAATCTCCCCTGAGACCCTCAAAATCAGGGATACAGATTATGCACATAGTAAAGTAAACAAAAAATCATATCAATTGACATTGTGAACTCAGGCTTAAAGCATTAGAGTTATACAGTTTGTGTACCTCTTAGAGACAGTATGTGTACAGCACATTTTCTTTTAAACAAAGCTAAATTATCTGAGTCTTTAACAAATGTAGGCAAGGAATTCCACAATGCTGTCCCAGAGTATGTGAAAGAGTTCCTATAACTTTCAGTCCTTGGTTTAGGGACATAGAGATCATTGTGTGCGGTAGACCTTAAATTAAGACTGTGGCCATTTTTAACATAGTTAAACATTTCTCGCATATACGAAGGAGCCATTCTATGGAGAGACTTATAAACATGTACTGCTTTCTTATATTTTACTCGCTGCTCAAGGGTCATCCCGTTTAGCTGTTCAAGAACCTGTCTGGAGCTCAGCCATTCACCTTGTTGATTTAGAACTAACAGTGCAGCACTCTTATGAAGCCTATGCACCTTTACAAGGTGCAGATGCTTCATAATCTCCCATGAGAGACTACATGTCTTTTTGAGGAATTCAATCTATGCTTGATTGTATTTTATTTGAAAATTTAGGGTTTGATAACTTACCCTGAAGGTGGAGACCTGCTGCAGTATATGTCCAGATTTTGGCTGCAGGTGTGGCAGTCTTAATAAATGTAACATCATAAGATGCTAATGCAGTCAAGAATGTGATATTCCCATAAAAGATATGAGAGAATATACCCATGTACCTTTAAATTAACCAATATTCAGCGTTTCAGCTCAGCTGACTGGTCAGTCAGTTGGACAAGTCAGCAGAGCTTATATAGGATGGGTCAGCATCTGTAGTCCGTTAGTCAAAGGTATTTCAACCTCTTCTCCAGAACTGTCACACTCTTCTGAAACTTTTTGGAAATTTAACTTGTGGAAGGATCAAAGTAAAGTGCTCACTAGGTACATGTAATGATATTCTGCATCTCTGATTCCCATTGATTACAATGCAAGTCAAAAGGGATTGCAATGGTAAATCACATTTTTGAATTTTTGTCCAAAATGGTCTACCAGATTTACTTAAAACTTTTTTATGGGAATTTACTGTTGGTGGTTGTCCACTGAATTTATTATACCCCGCCCACGAAGTTGGGGGGGAGGGTATATGGTAATGGGCACTTTCTGTGTGTCCTTCCATCCGTCTATTCGTCCTTCCATCCTTCCTTCCATCTGCAACAACTTCTGTCCAGGCCATATCTTCTAAAGTATAAATGCTAGTCCTTTGAAATTTATGGAGTTGGTAGATCATAGGTAGTAGGTGTGCATGGCACTGTTTTGTTTGCCTAATTGCTTACAGTAATTATTTTAACTAACGAAAATTCATTAGGCAACCTCCAGATCAGAAATGATTTTGTTTGGGCCATATCTTGGGAACTATAAATGCTAGCCCTTTCAAATATCTCAGGGTTGGTAGATCTTAGGTAGGAAATGTGCACAGGATTTAATTCATTCAGGTGATCACTTTCTTTAAATAAATAATTTATTTAACAAAGATCGTTAAACACCTCAAAATCACCTGCATCTGAAACAGATTTTGTCCAGGCCATATCTTCTAAAGTATAAACACTAATCCTTTGAAATTTATGAAGTTGGTAGATCAGAGGGAGCAGGTGTGTAAACACGCTGTTTTGTGTGCCTAATTGCTTACATTAATTAATCAATTAATCAAAGTTCATTAGGCAACCTCCAGATCAGAAATGATTTTGTGTGGGCCTTATCTTGGGAACTATAAATGCTAGCCCTTTCAAATTTTCAGGGTTGGTAGATCCTAGGTAGGAAGTGTGCATAGGATTAAATTTATTCAGCTGATTACTTTCTTATAATAATTAGTTAACAAAGATCATTAAGCACCTCAAAATCACCGGCATGTGAAACAGATTTTGTGTGGACCATATCTTCTAAACTATAAATGGTAGCCCTTTGAAATGTATAGAGTTGGTAGATCATAGATAGTAGGTGTGCATAACCAATGTTTTGTGTGCGTAATTCCTTACATTGACTAATTGATTAACAAAAGTTCATTGGGCAACCTCCAGATCAGAAACAATTTTGTCCCGGCCATATCTTGGGAACTATAAATGCTAGCCGTTTCAAATTTTCAGGGTAGGTAGATCTTAGGTAGGAAGTGTGCATGGAATTTAATTTTTTTGGCCCAGTACTTTCTTGTAAACTATAATATACAAATGTGCATCCTATGTATTTCCCACCATGATTATTGTGATCGGAGTATATGGCTAACCTCAGCAACAACTTGTTCAAATGGTTTTGGTCCAGTGATTTTGAGATTTTTATGAATTTTTTGTTTATCTTTGGACAAAATCTTGAACAAAATATTGTTCTGTCAGACCCTATGGCCTCTTGCTTCAAAATTGGACAGGAGCAATTCTGGGTTCAACTAGACCAGGGTGGGAATTACTATGTGTTGAATGTCAAGGTCAGCTGAGGACTTGCTGTTTATACAGTCCTATAGTTTGGCTCATTTTGGAGGGGAAATGTCCAAAAAATATTTTCCAGAACTGCCAGGGCAATTGCTTTAAAATTGTATAGGGACACTTCCTTTTTCAACAGGTGGTGCTGATTTTTTTTCTCGGACTTTATGAATGTCAGTATGCTTTGTCTATTTTTAAGCCGCCTCCTACCAGAGGAGGGGCATGCAGTAAGTATGTGCATTCATCTACTATTCCTGTCCAGGCTATAATTTGCTTGTACTTCAACGTAAATTAATAAAACTTTACACACCAATGCATCTGGACATAAGGTTGTGTCATGTAGCAAAAGTAGATCACTAGGTCAAGTATCTGGGTCACAGTGATATATCCTTGTAAAATCATGTCTGGGCTATAATTCCTTTGCTATTTAACTTAGTTTCATGAAACTTCACACACATATATCTTGACCTAAAAGTGTGTCATATAACAAAACTGGGTCAATAGGTCAAGTATCTGGGTCATGGTGATCCAATCATGTAAAACTAGATCACACTTCATCTCTGGGCTGTAATTCTGTTGTCCTTCACCTGAGATTTATGAAACTTTACACACAGGTGCATTTAGACATAGGGGTGTGTCATGTAACAAAAGTAGGTCAATAGGTCAAGTATCTGGGTCACAGTGACATATCTTTATAAAATCATGTCAGGGCTTAATTCCTTCCCTATAACTTAATTCAATAAAACTTCGCAGATATATCTTGACCTAAAGGTGAGTCATGAATCAAAAGTAGGTCACCAGGTCAAGGAGCTGGATCATGGTGATGGCCTATTTTTTATGGACCACAGTCATTCGAAAATGAGACCATTGATTAGCAAGGTTATAAATGAGGTGAGGGGGGCAGGGATCTAGCAATCTCTTATTGCATTTTAATTGACTTTTACTCTAGAATGAATTGTCGTAAACTATTCTGAATTTTGTGTGAACTGAAAGTCCTTTCAGTTTGTGAATATGATTGAAATATCTTGGATACTGTTAAACTTATGGAATGTAAAAGCAAGAAAAAAGTTTACTTATTTCTGCCTACATGCACAAGTTTGTGTGTACATTGCAATATCTGCACTAATACATTGAGCATATAAACAACATTGGCAAAATGGCCGCCATATGTGAAGAACGAATTGCTTATTGCAGAAATTGTGGGAGGAAAGAGTTAAAAGTAGTTCTTGGATTATTCACTCTATGACAGATATGGGGTTCAATGATGGATTTATGGCTCAGATATCATTTTTGGTGAAAATATTAGCTATTTCTTGAGATTTCATGTGGCATGATTGAGTTAGCCGATCTGATCTCACCACACAGGCTACAACATCATTATATTACTCACTCTGGGTCATCAAACAATAGCTGGAAATGTATTTGTTGTTTTAACTCAATTAAGGCTACTGCTTAATGTGTTCACAGCACATGATGGGTATTGGCAACTGAAATTGTTTTGTTCAGGTCGGACACATAATTAATGGCATGTGGAATCTGAGGGTGGACCTGTGTATGCATATATAACAGATGGATGCTGTCGAGTCTTGTCACTGTTTGTCGAGTCCAATGCTGCTTGTGATTGTTACCCTTGAAAAAAGCAAATCAAAGTGTTCCTACATTATATGAACTTTTTTTTTAATAATTTCGGTATTAGTGAGTATACTTACCTCTGGACCACCATTGCCAAGACCTCAGTGTGTGGCCATATCGCCCAACACAATTGAGCTGGTTACCCAATTGTTCCACATACTTTACGTTCCTGGTGGCACCTCCTCTCAGTTCTTGACTGGTTCCAGGGGTGACTTCTAGTGTGCAATGCTCCCATGTTCTTGCATGTGGACAGTCAGACTAAAACACATTATCATATAGTCCTTAGATATCCTACCTAAATTCCTGCTGGCATTTTCATTTGTTTCAGCAGTTTGGTTGAAAATGTACAATTTTGTGGGGTTTTTTCCAATCAAGTCTGATGTATCCATTCTGCATAGGCTAACATGGAGACAGTGCAGGCCCAGGTCAGTGACTGCCTTTTGTGAATGTGCAGTGAGCCGAAAGTGACACTGCCTTTTAGCAAAGATACATGTAGGACATACCAGTTGCTAGGGAGTTTGGCCAGGAAAATCCACTTTCTAGCTGTCCATTTTTTTATTTAATGATTTTGATTGGATAACAAAATTATTTTGGGTGTAAAATTGGTAATGGGATAAAGGTGGTGCCAGTGGTCATTCCCTGTGGTTTTGCATGGAAGAAAATTTCGTGAATTTCACAAAGAAAGGTAATTTCATTGAATGCAGCTGGTATGGGGAAAAGGCCTTGACATTTGTAGGTCTTAGGTCGGCGGGGGGGGGGGGGGGGGGGGGGGGGAGTATCAATGACCAAAAAAGTTTATCAAGGGAAACCCATGCTTAAATTTTTGAAGTCTAGGCTCATTTATTTTAAGGCCAAGGTCTGGAATTCACAGATTTCACTGGTTGAAAGGTAAGAGAACAAAGATGGTCTTTAAGAAAGGTGACCTTGATATTACTCAGAAGGTCACAGGATCATTTCAATCTGTGTATCCAAGGTCAACTGAGCACAGAAACTGTCACAGTCCTCTTGTTTGCTATTTTGTACCTGGGAATTCTGTCATGGTATATAATTATGTCTCCTCATGTACCCATAGGGGCACATACTGTT
The DNA here is from genome assembly GCA_964020975.1 of Hermodice carunculata. NCBI lineage: Eukaryota > Metazoa > Annelida > Polychaeta > Eunicida > Amphinomidae > Hermodice > Hermodice carunculata. Next base: position 1,671,431 of record CAXHWN010001131.1, on the reverse strand, counting down.
TTTGTGTCTGTTTCTGTCGTTTCTGGTGCTGCTTCTCTTTGGCTCTTCAACTCATCAACATGAATATGATAGTTAACTCCAGAAGTTTTGGAGCTAGGGATTTCATATGCCACAAAATTATAATTTACAATTCTTAATCCCCGTGACCAAGAATCAACCGTTGTCCCACGTAGGCCTACCTGCACATCCACCGCATCCTCTTCTTCGATAGAAATATCACAAAGCCAGCAAACCAACCAGAATTTTAACGCAGGAATGATTTCCAACACCACCTTTCAAAATTGTACCTTCAACATGATTGTGCCTCGTTAAACTGTTAAATCCTGTTCACTGCTCGCATCAGTCTGAGATGCATCCGCGGTGCGAGGTGCAAGTGCAATGGTGTTAATCTTGTATTCATTGTGTTATTCTGGGTATTTTATCCCAAAAAATAACTTACTTGTATACTTTTTCCCTAATGTGAACGAATCTTGTATTTTGTACAGCTATCTGTTCAAATAAATGAACATTTACAAAGGGACTATTTTTCTTTCCTGTTTGTTGCTTTTGGGATAGACTGGTTGCCAGGTAACGGGGGTGTGGTTAGCGCTTATCTTTCTATTGATCACACCCCCCTTAAACCAAGGCAATTTATGTGGAAAAAACGTTCTTTGGCGATCGTGCATCACTTGTAATTATTATCAAAAATCAAAAAAATAGGAAAAAATGTAAATATAATAAATAATTTTCATTGTCATTGTTTTCATGAGCGTGTGAGGAAAACTTTATGGCTGGTATTTTTGGGATGAAGCGCGATAGCGCTTCATCCAAAATACCAGCCATAAAGTTTTCCTCACACGCTCATGAAAACAATGACAATGAAGTTTATTTATTAAATGAATTCTTCAAGACATCAACCCAAGAAGATAACTCAGTAAGTTTCGGAGCTGGGGCTTTCATATTGCACAGGATTATAGTAGGCCTACGCTATAGGGGCTCGATAAAAATCAAAGATATGATCTTAACTTCATTCCCAAGGTCACACAGCTACATTAGTGAATTTTTCAAAACATCAACATGAACAAGAAAGCTCCAGAATTTTGGAGCTAGGGCTCTTATATTGCACAGGATTTACAATAATAGTCCTCTATGTTGGCTCGATCAAGTCCGAAGATGGGTGACCTTGACCCCATTCCCAAGCTCATAGAGTCATATTTGTCCATTTGGTTAACACTTGTATAAAAACCCGCAGGTACTTTCTGACCTGTATCCACTATGGGGGCAACCTTCTCGGCAAGCTCCATCTTTCACACATCACGGGGGCATGGCAGGTCCTACCTGTGCTGTTGCTTAATTCACCGCCTCAGGGCGACTTCAGTATCTGATACAAAATCCATACTCTGGGGCCCACCACTGGCTACAACTGATATCCGTATTGCGGTGTATTTACATTTTCAGTGATGCTCACTCTGGAGAAGCCCCATTATACATTGTACATTACATTTATTCGACAAATTAACCTTCCCTTAACCCCAATCGCATACATGTTTTGGATACTACCTCTTCAAAATATCCAATCTGCTCACCGGCACTTGGCTGCCATTTTGAAAATTGCAGATTCCGCACCCAACAGTTTGTGAATGGGGACAGTAATGGGACGATCTGGGGGAGGGGGTTATTATGTATGCAACTAAAAGTATATATTTTGCCAATGTTTCAGAGCATCAGTATAATGGTATGTTATATGCTGCGGCTGCTACTCACTTTGATATCCAAATAAAATGCGTTTTTGTGAGGCATTGTGCAATGTTCAAAATGATGGTCACTGTGTGTGGGTTGGTTCAAAGTCTGTTGTGTTGCATTTTGATTTGTAACTAACGATAACTGCTTTGGACACAACCGAGTGTGCAGATTAAAGTTAAGATAGTAAGTCATGTTTTAAAAGTACTTTAACGACCGTTTGCCCTGCTAATTAACTGTGGCTATGCAGCTATGCTCTTTCCCTGACCCAAGCTAACCCTTCTCTGCAGACAAGTTGAAATAAACTGTATTTGAGTTGACTTTATTGGAAAATAACTGCACACAATGGCCACTTTCTGCATAAAATCTTTCAACCACGGTCAATCAATTTTTACTAGGAAAGGGCGGCTTGAAACTTATTACTTTTTTTTGTATTTTATGTTTCATAAAAATTGCTTAAGGTCTGGACTCAGGCCTTTTCAGTGGGGTTGGTTGGGTTATCTGAATCACACATATATATATATTTTTGTTAGGCCTAAGGTAACTTGGGCATTTGTTGAAACATGAGGGTTGTGTATTATGTTTAAAATTGATGTTCTTTCCCCTTTTACACATTACCTCCTTTGATGTCAGTTTAATTTGTTACCTGGGCACAGCTGAAGGCACTTGCTTCTGTAAAACACCAGGGGCCATATGCATAAACGTTGTTGATCCCATTTTTGGCTAAACCATGGTGCAAGTCTTTGTTAATTTACACTTGGGCACCTTTATACAATGACTTACCCCCGGTGTAAGTTGCACCTGCTTTATGCATATGGCCCCTGAGGTTTTTGAGCCAGGGCTTTTATATTGCACAGGTAGGTACATTTACAGTCATATAGTTTTGTGTAAGGGCTTGGTCAAGTTCAAAGATTGATGCCCTTGACCCCATTCCCAAGGTCACAGAGGCACATTGGTGAATTAAACACATCAATGCAAACAAGATAACTCCAGAAGTTTTGGAGCTAGGGCTTTCATATTGCAGAGGATCATACATATAGTTCTCCGTAAGGGCTTGGCAAAGGTTGAAGATCTATTGATCAAGTTTGAAGATGGGTGACTATGATCCATTCCCAAGATCAGAGAGCCACATTAGTGAATTTGCTTTCTGCATGTTAACTCGAGAAGTTTTTAAGCTAGGGCTTTTATATTGCACAGGATGATAGTTCTGTATAAGGGCTTGGTGAAAGTTGAAGATGGATGATCTTGACCCCATTCCCAAGGTCACAGAGCCACATTAGTGAATTCTTCAACCCATAAACACAAAGGAGATAACTCCAGAAGTTTTGGGACAAGGCCTTTTGTATTGCACTGGATTACAGTCCAAAATAAGGGCTCCCTCATGTTCAAAGATAGGTGACCTTGACCCAATTCCCAAGGTCACAGAGCCACATATACTTATTATTATTGGTTCACTGCTATTGTTGATGAATCACAGTATTAGTACCTAAAGTAGTAATTAACAAATGGGTGGGCACTTATATCTTATATATATGGATTCTGCACAATCAATGGACTTCAAACATAGACCTGCTTTAGGTAGGATCTTGCAAGAGTCTAGGACTAATACCTATACATATATATATATATATATATATATATATATATATATATATATATATATATATATATATATATATATATATATATATATATATACACATACATATATATATACATACATACATACATACATATATACATATATGTATATATATATATATATATATATATATATATATATATATATATATATATATATATATATATATATATATATATCTTTTGCAGATAATTTTCATTTTGTGTCAATTTTGAAGGAAGACTGCATTATTATAGTGTGTTTGGGGGGAGGGGAGAGTTGACCTTGCACAGCTTTTATTTATTCATTGTCTCAATGAGCAGAAAACTCACATAGTGATGACATTTCCTTAAAAGTCAGAACAAGAACTGTGTATTTTATATACAATGTTGAATTCCCTGTGGGACCCCCACATCAGTGATAGACAGTTACACAAATGATGCATATACTGAGCAGACTCCATCATGGCCTGTCACCTGTTGGTGCCACTACAGGCAGCTTGTTCTGCCTATCAAACTGTTGCAGGTGGAGACACCTGAGGATAAACAAAACCAGCTTCATTGATTGGTTGTGATGATGACATGATGAAGCAGATGACTCCAGGATGTGGAACAGGGTATTGTTCACGCCCCACAGGAATAATACAATTTGATTATCTTCCAGATGTGTCATAATAACAATTGAGACTTGTAACTGGGAGAAGGACTAGCCTTACCATGCTTATATTATTAGATTATTTAGCATAAGTACAAACACGAGGGACTAGAGCAAAGATGCCACTGACACCTTGTAGTCTGGATACAGTGGTACCTGCTATTTAAGACCACCCCTACAGCCAACAAAAAGTGGTCTCATACTGCAGGTGGTCTTAAATTGAAGGTATATTTAACATGTAAATACAGCAGAGGTTCTTGAAAGAGTGGTCTTAAAAAGACATGCGGTCTTAAATTGGAGGTGGTCTTTAGAGCAGGTACCACTGTATAGGACTTCTACGATCTGAAGCCATCAAGCAGTCTGTCAACTAATCACAAGATGGCATAATGTTGAACAAGTTTACTTCAAGACAGTGTAGATCTGACGTCAAGTTGATCCTACATGGTAAAGGTTATTTGTTCCACATACACACACACTCACACACACACACATACATACATACATACACATACACACACACTCACACACACAGACACATGTACACAGACACATACACACACACATACATACATACACACATACACACACACATACACACTCACATACACACACACATACACACACACACACACACACACACACACAACCAAAAAGTGGTCTGCTGACTTGGGGTTAGTTATGTGTGTACGTATTGGCAATTGAATGGAAGCTCTTTTCAATAAGAATTGAAATTAAAAATTGATGTGAACTGAGCTCAGCATAGAGTGCAATCAGTTACAATAGTTGAACAGGTCAAAGTGAAGTCATATACACACACAACAGATGCTGAGCCTTGCAATATAATTTGTTGCACATATGTTTTTAGTAGTTTACATGTATATGAGGTGACAAGGTTATCAAAATATTAGTGCCAGGTTTGGGGACAAAATTGAGAGCATGTGAATAATTGTTAAAAAAAGGTATCAAAAGGTCAATGTTAAATTGAAAAAAATAATCATAATGATAAAAGATCACAGTTTTCACCCAGATTCTCCCCACTCCATCCCCACAAGACAACATTGCTTTACATTTAAAAGATGTAGTACCTTTGTCTGAAAATCTAGGTCAAATTGTGCACTGGTCAAACCACATTCTTTCATGTAAAGATCTAATGTATGTCTCTGATCCTGCTGAAATAGACAATAGACCCTCAAATGAAAACCTCCTCCATAAGCAAATGATTTTGGTGTTTACTCCATTAATTTATACAGTCCCATTTTTGTTGCAATGCAGTGGTCCCCCTTACAAGAACCCCCTGACACAGTCACCCCCTGTAGAGTAGCGATATTTCCCAACAATTAAGACAAATGATATTTTCATTTGATCGCCTTCCCTCACTGTGTAAGGCCATGTTTCTAGTACTTTTTGGATGGTCCAGTAAAAGGGCAATTAACCACTGGGTATATATTACATGTAATGTGTAGTGTCACATCAAACACAACTTTTCTGTAATGGCCATCTCTATTTATATGTATTTTATGGCATTTTGCATATATTGAAAGGTTAACTTATGTGTATGGACCTTTGCTGATGTTTCCGCTTTGACGTGAGAACCTAGAGGCTGGATAAAGGGAAAACATTGGCTGGCTGGACTGACTGACAGAGTGTACCTAACAATGGTCACACGTGTAGGTCAGCATGGTCAGTTTTTCACATATCAGGGCAGCGTCATAATATACACATGTCAACTGAAATAGCCAAAGGCCACTGCATTACTTTCAGTTTCACTTTTTGTTACAAGAAGTTATCATGCAGGGTGGTGAGTGTTGATTCCTGATATTAATTCTCAGGGAGTCTGCCATACCCCAGGCAATATGATGTGCTATAGCCCAGTCAATATGATGTGCTGTGGTGCAACTACATGTGCATGTATTTAGTGATCATTCTTTAAATGCACATAAAACTAGCAGAGTGTACATTTACTGGTATCGAGCTTTAGATGTACAAGGACATATAGTGTCTATAAGGGCAATGGTATAGAGATACAGCATACGGCAGTTGTTTTTGACATTACTATACAAAGATTAGTGTCTATAAGGGCAATGGTATAGAGATACAGCATACGGCAGTTGTTTTTGACATTACTATACAAAGATTAGTGTCTATAAGGGCAATGGTAAACATATACAGCATACGGCAGTTGTTTTTGACATTACTATACAAAGATTGCTCAGCACTCACACATGTATTTATTAGGT